>PVKV010015053.1:0-55128 GCA_004027835.1 Alouatta palliata
GCGCGGTGGCTCACGCCTGTAATCCCAGCACTTTGGGAGGCCGAGGCGGGTGGATCACGAGGTCAAGAGATCGAGACCATCCTGGTCAACATGGTGAAACCCCGTCTCTACTAAAAATACAAAAATTAGCTGGGCATGGTGGCACGTGCCTGTAGTCCCAGCTACTCGGGAGGCTGAGGCAGGAGAATTGCTTGAATCCGGGAGGCGGAGGTTGCGGTGAGCCGAGATCGCGCCATTGCACTCCAGCCTGGGTAACAAGAGCAAAACTCCGTCTCAAAAAAAAAAAAAAAAAAAAAATCTATTGTCTATTGTAACAAATCTCTAGTTAGCCAAAATTTGAATATACAATGAAGATTTTTTTCTGTAAAAAAGGATTGATATTTTAATCTGCAAGTTTTTGTATATACTTTGTATTTTGTCTGTTTCTCTTGATTATGTGGTTTGGGAACCAAAAATCACTTTTGTAAAGGGGCATGGAAGCTTCACAAACAAACAAACTACAAACTATCTCAATCCATTAAACATTAAAACAGATCAAGTGAAAATAAGGTCTAGGTTTCATGGGTGGGGCTTGCATTACTGAGGCCTCTTCAGTTCCAACATGGTTTGTGGCCAGATAGATAGGATATAAACTTCCATCACACTGAGTTCTCTGTTGCACTCTCTCCCCACTCCTATTCAATACTGGCTTATGCTGGAATGGAAGGAAATTGCTTCTCTCCTCTTATTTCTGTTTTCCCAAATCCCTGCCCCTCCTGCAATAGTAGGTCAGAAACATGATCACTTTAAGGAGAGCATAGCATCTAAATCTAACAGAAAGTCAAAAACACACTTTGTGGTATTTATCCTTGGGTCACTTTATTTTTCTTTTAAAACATTATTCTTGTCTTTTGGTTTGTGTTAGGAGGATAATACTGTGAGACTATCATGGATTTGAGATCCAGGCAATTCGGGATTTTAAACAGACTTGAAATTAGTAGACTCGTAGTCTTGCAGAAAAGAGCATTGGTGAACTTTGGTTTTATCATTTGAAGAATAAGGCTTATAATATAATACATTATTTACAGAGGGTAGTTGATTAAAAAGCTACTGCTTTATTGAATAAAAATCAACGACTCTGAAAATTCCTGCCCACTTGCAGTATGTTCACACCCTAATTCAAGAAAGCACTTCAGGCTTACAATTACATCAACCTTATCATGACTCCTCGGTTTTCAGAGTCTCTCTCAAAAACTTAGGACACATTTCCAGCAGCTTTTCATGAACTGCTTCTGGGGGACACTGGAGGTGCTTTAATCATAAAACATTCATTCAGCTCAGCTATTCTACTTTCGGGTGATTTCTTGAATTTCTGGAGCTCTGCAGGGTGGAGATCTTCCTCATTTCCCTTCTTTGCTAACTATGCCACCTAAATGTAACTATTGCCCTGTGTAGATCTTTCGTCTCGTCTGTCATCTTGACCTGTTCTCAAGGCTGAGAATCCTTATGAAAACAGAACTCTTAGGTCCCCTTCCCTGACATCTCAGACTTCCAAGTGTCTATGCAGGTGAGGCCTTCACTAGACCCGGTGCCAACTGTGTAACCAAGGTGTCTCTACATCTTCCAACCTCCTGTTTGTTTTATGTACATATAATCATAACCCAAGCCCCAACCCTGTATAACTGCAAGAAGTCTCATCCATTTCCTAAGTCATGCTGAGAATCTTGGGGTTCCCCAAACCTTATTCTTGTCACCTCTAGCTCTGTCACTGCTCTTGGATTCCCTGTCATTTTAGAAATCTTCATGCTGGTAGTTCTTTCTGCCAAACTTTGACAAAAGATCCTTCTTTTGAAGCGATCTACAGCACTGGCAATGTGTGCTCATAGTGCCTAACAGACTTTACAAAGAAATGAGCATATGAGAGAGTCACTTGAACACTGATCAACAGAATGAGAAAATTAGTGTTACATATCATGGCTCTGGGCATCCATCAACCATCACTTCACAGAATACATTGCTGAATTCACATCTCAGCTTCAGTCACATGAAATATTGCTAAGATTTATAACTCTTCCCCTGGATCAGGGTTCTCTATCTGGTGCCCTCCTATGTCAAGTTCAAGACATCTACACCCATATCTCAGCCATGCTAGAGAAAGGAAAAATGTAATAAGCATATATGCATCACTCTAGCAACTTTTCCTTTTTTCTTCTACATTGTTACTTTTTCTATCCCTTTTGTATCATTCCCACCAATATATAAACAGACTGTATTGTTTATACCTTTAAAAAACCACCTTTTTGAAACTTGATTGCTTTACAGCTACCTCTCCATGCTCTTTTGTCTTTTACAATAAAACTTGAATGGTCCATCTATATTCTGTCCATATTTGCTGGCTTTCTTCCTCTTTCCCTCTTTTTTCTTGAACCTACTCTATTCCATATATCCTCACTAATGCACTGACTCTGCTCTTGTCAAGGTTACCATGATCAAACCTCGGTTTCATCTTGCTGGGTCCCACTGCAGCATTTGACACCCTGACGCCGTCGACTTGAAACATTTAATTGTCCGGGCTCTGAGCCACCTCCCTCTTTGGTTTTCCTCTTCTCTTTCCTCTTCTCCTTTGCTGGTTTCTGAATCTTAAACATCAGAGCGCCCAGGGACTCATTCCATAAATAATGTCGTATTCTTTCAGGGCTTTAAACATCTACATGCTCACAGAGCCCAAACTTACATCTTTGCCTATTCAGAGTCAACTATGAAGCAAATCAGGTTAGCAATTACCAAAACCAACTTTTGATAGATCCTGAAACTTGCCCTTTCTCATATCTGGCAACTTCTCAGACCCTTAAAATAGATTTAATTTTGTAAAAATGTCTTTCAATTTTATTTGGATGTTGGAATCCTGCATTTGTATCCTAGAACTTGAGAGTTGAAAAGAACAATAGAAATCAACTAGTGTAATATTCTCATTTTCTAAGTAAGACGATCTAAACTAGAGAATTTAAGCCCAAGGTGATCAAATAGAAGTAATTTTTTTAAATTTAAATTTAGTTATTTAAATGGACTTGAATGACAAACTACTTGAGCAACTTTTAAAATAAAAGATTCCAATCAAATCATAAATGTAAATAAAAATGTAAAAAATAGGAACTAGAAAAAATATAAATGGAAGCACAAAATCTGGACCATAGTAATAGAATTAACACATTTTTCTTAACTTTGGAGTGTCAGTAAATGTACTTGTTGGTTAGAGAATCATTTCAGGCATGTTCAGAACAATGGAGAGTCTGATATGGCTCAAAACTCAGAAGTGCACTCGCCTCTCAAATATGAGTTCAATTATTAATTTATTTTTAAATGTAATTAATCATCCACATAAAACACTGCCAAAGATTTGCTCCTGAGGTTTATTACATATTTACAATAGGCTGGAGCTATTTGGTATTGCCATGAATATATTTTTTTATTTGTTAGGCGATTGGTTCTGAATAATAGTTTATTTGAGATGATTAATCATTTGAGATGGGTCTGTAGACATGGGCACTGCATTATAAATCACGTCTTATTTTCATTCATAGGGAATGAAACAATATTCATTATTTTGGACATGATTTATCATTTGCAAGTTGTATCTGCTATCTATGTGGGCTAGGAAAATGGATGATTATCTTATTAAAAATTTTTCATCTTTTGCTATTATATTCTTGGCATGGAGGAAAATCATGATCAGGGACTACTTGGTATCCCAACATTAAGCTGTATTGAATTACCAGATGGAAAGAAAGGTTACAGATGAGTTCCTTTGTTATCGGATAAGTGAAATGTATGCCCATATCTGGGCTTTTCAAGCCATTTCATACAGGTATCATTTGAACATTTTTTTTTTTAAGAATACTCACGCACTATTTACATATACTGTGTCTTTTTTCAGTAGCATGGGGAGTAATTTAGGTGTTATGCCTTGAGATAAGAGTCCTTTTTTTTTTTCTTTTGATGCAATTCCCTCCAGCTCTCAGTGACATGTAATCTCAAAGCTAAAGCAGTTGGTACTATTTTATGAAATGCCACTCTCACCACCTGATAAGTTCTCCAGTTCCTAGACTCCTATTATGAAATCTGGCCACTAGGGCCATCGTGATTGGTAGGATGACACTGGTAGAATGACGGTCTGGTGACAGTGGTAGGATGTATACTGTAATCCTAACAGCATTACTCACATGAGGCTGGAAGGAACTTTAATCAGCTAGCAAGAGCAAATAGCTGTGTATTCTTGTCAGTTCTCCTGACTTGAGAGTGGAAGAGACATAGAACTGTGGTCCCTGTATAGTCTCCAGACTGTTTGCCTACAGCCTTTGAATTATATCACCCTCTGAATAGCTTTCTCATGATATGGACTGAGCACAGTTATGAGCAAACTTGCTGACAATCCTAGCACTGCTGATTCCTCAAGGATCTAGAACCAGAAATATCATTTGACCCAGCAATCCCATTACTGTGTATATAAGCAAAGAATTATAAATCGTTCTACTATAAAGATATATGCACACATATGTTTATTGCAGCACTGTTCACCATAGCAAAGACTTGGAAGCAACCCAAATTCCCATCAATGATAGACTAGATAAAGAAAATGTGGCACATATACACCATGGAATACTATGCAGCCATAAAAAATGATGAGTTCATGTCCTTTGTAGGGACATGATTGAAGCTAGAAACCATCATTCTCAGCAAACTGACACAGAAACAGAAAACCAAACACTGCATGTTTTCACTCATAAATGGGAGCTGAACAATGAGAACACATGGACACAGGAAGGGGAACATCACACACTAGGGCCTGTTGGGGGGTGAAATACCTAATGTAGATGATGGGTTGATGGATACAGCAAACCACCATGGTATGTGTATACCAATGTAACAAACCTTCACATTTTGCACATGTATCTCAGAACTTAAAGTACGATAATAATAAAAAAAAGAAAACCTAGCACTGCCAGTTACTGACTGTATCTCTGACAATGTCATTAACCTCTGTGAGTCGCAAATACCTTATATGTACAAGAGAGATAAAAATAGGCATCTCATATCATTGTCCTGAGGGCTCAATGAGCACTTGCATAGAGAAAAGTTTTCATAATTGGTAGTTATTGTTGACATTTGAGATAAGCCTAGGGAAAATAAATTAATCTAGCTGAATCTCAGGCTTCTCCTATGTAAAGCAGGGAATAAAACTACTACTTTTGGAGATTTTCTTTGTGAGTTTTTAACGTAATGTATGTAAAACACATAACTCAGCATCTGGACGTATTACGTGATCAGTCATTTTATTGGATCTGCTAACTTCAGTCTGTAATGCTTAGAAAACATGGTTTTAAGAGACTGTTTGGACTGATATTCTTGGTGGGTAAAGAGCCAGTACGTTGTACAATAAAGAGCATGGATTACCTGGGTACTAATTCTAACTCTATTTACTAGTCTAGTAAATTGAGCAAGTTAAATAACCTTTCTGTGCCTCAGATTCCTTATCTATATAAAATGGATGATATAGTACCTATGTTGCAATTGAGAGAATTAAATGAACAAACATATGAAATATATTTGATGTAGCCCCTAATACACTGTACTAGTAAGTATTTGCTATCATTATTCCCTGTAAGAAGGTCCAAAAACCAACTTTTTAAATTCACACAAACACATGTACACATACATACATGCATGCATGCATGATCTCACTTGCATGAGAACACTTCTACCATGGTTGGTTAAGGCTAACCAAGAACAGGCAATAGTTCACTCAGTATTGAATTTAGCTGAGAAATTAGTTATGAATTATGTGAAAAGTGGAATCTAATAAGGTAAATTATTTTTCCTTGTTACAGGGATGATGAGTATTATATTGAAGATACACCAATTTATGGTAACTTAGATGATATGATTTCAGGTAAGTTTTCCATAAATTACGTTTATAAACAAATCAAGTAAATCTCACTTGGTTTCAAAAAATAATTTAAGTGGCATTTAAAAAAATCACAATCACACTTACATATCCAGTGGTAACCATAAATTCAGGCACTTTCAGCCTGTTAATTAGTCTGTATTTCCAAAGCAGCATATTGTAAGTTGTATTACAACAGCCTCTCTAAGTCAACATCCTGTTTTTCTATATTCTCTTCATTTCACTTTAGTAGTGATGAGAATACAGGAAGACTATTACCATGAATTTTGACACACATCAAATGCTATGAAATAAAGCTATTTCTAGACCAGAAAGTGGTCCACAGAAACAGTCCTTTGTGCTTGGTAAACAAAAGCAAATTGTGTAGTGAATAACACAGAACAATGAACAGTTTATTTGGTTTCCCATGTTTTAAATAGAGAAGGTAGGGCTGGAATGATGGAAGGTGGGAGAAAGAGGAATTAAATTGATGCTCAGTGGTTTATATATTTATTTTATTCTTAAGTGCTCTTCAGTTCCCAGAATCCCTTATCACTTGTATCATCCCCGACACCTAAAAATAAAACATCCCTAAATTTCTCAAAACAGATAACCTTGGTCTGAACCTAGAATTCTGATGATAGAAACTGCCACCCTTTGCCTGCAAGTACACATTCAATACATCAGAGAGACCTAGGGGTTAATTACTGTTGAACTCCAAGTTTTGAACACAGAGACATCCAGTAATATACTACATCTATCTAAATGTCTATATATTACAATAGTATAGAATCATCCTAAAGTTAGAAATGTGAGAATTTTCTTTTATATGATTTAAAAATTTTTTTTCTTTTCCTTCATTGTAGAATGTCCTCTAGCGCTCTAAGGAATCAAAAATTATTTTTTGGAAACATACTATTAAAAATAATTTATCCCCATTTCACTTTGCAAAATCATGTTGGCCATCTGTAATATTCAGCTACTCAAATTCTTGTGTATTCTGGTGGCTCCAAACTTATCACACCCGTAACTTCCATACTTAAGTAAGCCCAGGTGCCACTAGCACAGATTCTGATTTAGCAGGTCCAGGCTAAGGCTTCAGAATTTGCTACTTAACATCCCAGGTGATTCTGATGCAGATTTTCCATGAACCATGATTTGAGAAACACCACTCTACATACCCTTTTTCTGTTGCTTTTCAGAAAGGACTCGATGATTATTAAGTTGCTTTGGTTATAGTAAATATATCTTTTTCTCTCTGAGGGTCAAACTGGTACAGTCCACACTTCTGCCAGGTTACTGGCCATCCTGTGAGTCACTATTTCTCTTTCTTCCTTTTAAATGGACCTATCTAGGGGAAGGCAGGTGTGAATGATTCAAAAGGTATGGCCCTGCAGGATTAAATGAATGCAGATCTGCTGGCTGTTGGACACTAGACAAAACCCCAAATACTACTAAAGGACCAGCATTGTGCAGCCCCAGACCCTAATGCAGTCTGGCTGAGATGTCCTGTCACGATTGACGGAACAAGTCATAATCTAAAGCCTCTTTTTCAAAATTAGGATGTTGGACTTAAAATGCCTCTGAGTAAAACTCCTTACTCAAGGAATAAATTTCAAAATTGTAATCACTGATGTATGTGCACTGGGCTTTGTGCCACCATGCACCATTTGCAGTCTATCTAAATGGAGAATACAGGCAATTCTTTAACCTATGGGATCTCTATAACATCTACATGGTAGTTTAAGACTGTCGTGTCCTGCAATGGTATAAGAAAATTCATGTGACTGACTTCTTATGCCAAGGACTTATCTTCATCTTACTAATCCTGTAGCTCAAAAGACTTCACTGCCTGATCTGCAGGTAACAGTTTGGGCTTCCTTACCTCTTTCTATCTCCACCAAAGAGACTAGTTAAGTAATTCTTGGGCAGTTTCTATTTACAGCCAAATGTTGTTTGGATATGTTTTTATTCATACAAGATTTTTAAATTTTCTACTATGAATTACAATCTTTTTAATTTCCAAGAACCAATGGATGAAAATTGCTATGAACAAATGAAAGCCCGACCAGAGAAATCTGTAAATGAGATGCAAGAAGTTACCCCATCTGCAAAGGTGAGTTTTGTTTCTGTTTCCACATTTGCATGTTTCGAGAGCATAATAGCAGTACATTATGATACACATCTGAAACAGCCTGTTAGAAATTTTACCATCAATCAGTTGTCAAGTTCTGGGACCTGAGCTCTAATTCAGAGCCATATAAACAGAACTCAAACCATATTCAAAGAGTCAAAATTGTACAAAATCACAAAGGCAATAGTTTTTAAGGGAATAATAAAATTATTCCTAAGTAATCTATTAAGTTTTTTCTTTCTGATTGAAAATTTTGTGTGTATCACGGAGATAAATATAGAGGTTGACACATGGATAAAGCTCACAAGACCTAAATGTCAGGAATTCAAAAGACAGAGCTGGGGTAGGGAGAGGGAGACCTTAGAGAGTTAATCAGAAAACCTAGTAATAAAGTGAGTTCACAGATCCTAGAAAATTTAAGAAATACAAGTGTGAGCTTGTTCCTCTTCTCTTTATGTCTAAATCTCTAATCAATCTTTTCTTCCTATGTCAGAGGCATTCTTTCTTCTTTCCAAAGCCAATGCTCTTATGCATGTTCTTGATCGTTTCTCCTAATTCTTTCAGGATCTTTTACTTTCAATTATTTCATTTTTCTCATTTCTGTTTTTTTGATGACTGAATACTGTGTGCCTAGCAATATGCAAAAATCTCTCCAATATTTAAAAAAAAAAAACCTTACTTCAACCTGTTTTTCTTTCTAATTTCTAAACCGATGCTTAGCTTCTTCCTCTATTGTTTCGATTTCTTTCGATAGATATGCATTCCTTTATCCTGACTACGTGTTTTCCACTCAGGCACTTAACTAACACCGCACTGTGGAAGTCTCTAGTGACTATGAAACATACAACTTGTGGTCCTTTCTTAGGACTCGCACTGTTTAACTCTGCAGCACTCAATAAAGTTGACCAACTGTTGACCACACATACGTTATTTGGAATGCTTTCAGATATAAATGAAGAAAACACATTGAGATTAAATTAGAAATAACTTGATGATGATATATGGCAGTGGGAAGAGACTAGAACACAGGTCCAGTTAGGCAGCTATTATAATTTTTCCAAAAATGAGGCTATTAAGAATAAAAAGCTAGACAAAAAGCAAAGAACAAAACAAAACAAACAAACAGAAAAAACCAACATGGTCAGGCGTGGTGGCTCACGCCTATAATCCCAGCACTTTGGGAGGCTGAGGCAGGTGGATCACCTGAGGTCAGGCCTGGCCAACATGTTGAAACTCTGTCTCTACTGAAAATTAGCTGGGCGTGGGGTGGGGGCCTGTAATCCCAGCTACTTGGGAGGCCAAGACAGGAGAATGGCTTGAACCCAGGAGGCGGAGGTTGCAATGAGCCAAGATCGCATCACTGCACGCCAGCCTGGACAACAAGAGGGAAACTCTGTCTCAAAACACACACACATACACACACACACATACACAGAGGGTATAAATAGAACCATCTTTTCTATCTGGCAGAGCATATAAAACATTTCACTCTTAGCATGAAAACAAATGCCAATGGGGAGATGCTTACTGAATGGATTAGAAATGAAATGTTAATCTAAATGTTGTTTCTTCACCCTTGTCCCTGCAAATGAATACAATTTTGGCCTAGTCTTAAAGAGTAATGCTTAATACATACATCTTTGGTTTTTTCAATGGCTGTTTTAAGTTTTAGTCTACCCTTTTTAATAATTACAATGCTACCTTACTTTTGGACAGCAGTTATAGCTTTCACATACATTATCTCTTTACTAACCATACCAACACTATGATGATGATTCACATTTTCTAAGCAAGAAAATTGAGGCTCAGAATAGTTTTTAAAAACCTGCCAAGGCCCCATGATCACTGCATGGCACAGCTGGGATTCAGTCGTAGTCTTTCCAATGCCAAATTCAAGGTCTTGCCTTTAGCATGTTGTTTCCCCTAGATAACCTAGTTTCCTGTCTTTCTCATTTTAGTATTGACCCAGCTCTAGCCCAGAGAATCCCACTGGGCCGTCTTGGATGTGAATGGACATCTCCAAGGCCAACCTAAAATGAGCTCAAAACGGATCTGGGGAAGGCAGATAAGAAAATAATAGGGAAAGCTAAATTTAGTGATTTACCAGATATCTATCATTTAAGTGAATATTGTTATCTTTATCCTTCCAAATCTTAAAAATGTAGAAAAACTGGGGACTGTTTTGGTACCATTAAATGACCAATTATTAGGTACATGTAGAGTAGACCTTGTTTGTTCCTATTTTAATAAACTAGAGTATTGTTACTTGGTAAGAGAAACATAGGGCCAGAACTACCTTAGGTGGAAGGTAGCGCAGGTAAGAATCAACCTAAAATGTTCATGTACAGTTAGAGCATAAGAAAGAAAGAAAAAAATCTAGGAAAAAGTTTAGTCTAAGCACTTTTTCAACTCGACAGTGTTGGTTGACTATCGTTTTCTGTTGTTTTTTTTTGTTTTTGTTTTTTATACTGACAGATTTGGCAAAACAAGGTAGATGAGGCCCAGAAAACAAGTTACTTGGTTTTCACAGGCCATAGAAATTTCCAGAAGTCAAGTTAAAGAACAAAATAACAATGAGAAATTTACATCCCTTTCTTTTAGGCAACCAAAGAAACACAGATGTGCTACGCCTCACTTGATCACAGCAATAAGGGGAAGCGCAGGAAGCCCAGGAAACAGAATACCCACTTGTCAGACAAGGATAGAGATGAGCAATCACATGCAACGGATGCCAGCGTTTCTAAGACAACCTTGGTAGACAGTTTCTCCCCAGAAAGCCAGGCAGTAGAGGAGAACATTCATGATGATCCCATTAGACTGTTTGGATTGATCCGTGCTAAAAGAGAACCAATAAACTAGCTGGACCATGATCTAGCTCAGTGATTTGGCTCCTGCTGAAGATGGTTGCTAAGAAAACAAGATCTGCAGAGGACACAGAAGGACTTGGTAGCAGGATGATGGCCTGATTATTTGCTGATGGCATGGTGGCTTACCTCTTATTCAGAGCTTACACTTATGCATGCCAAATGTAATGCCATGAAAACTAGTATTTCAAATAACTTAAAAAATGCTTAACTACTAAAATGTAAAAACTTAATGTGCTCACCTCAGCAGCACATATGTTAAAAATTAATAAAATCCAGTTTGAAAATTGAGCCTGGTAACAAAATTACAAATTCACAATACCTAATACTTAGGGAAAGAAAAAAATTTAAGCATGAATGTATTCTGGAACACATTAGAAGAAAAAGCCAATGAATTTTTTTTTTTTAATTCTCCTTTCTCACCAATGGGAAACACCCCATAAATGAAAGAAATTTCTGATTGAAAGGTATAGGAAACATTAACATGCACTACTAAGAGAAGTAACATAATCTTCTTACAAGGTATTTTTCCCAAAGATAGCTTTACTATTCCAAAAATTGTCAAATTAATGTATGCTCCTTGTAACAACAAACAAATATCAAAAAGAGTTTAGAAATTCTACTACTCAGAGATAATGACTGAGAAACTGTCCACATATCCTTCTAAATATTTTCTGAGCATGCTTATGTGTATACATAAGTTGTTTCTCTTTTTTTAACCAAAAATGTGGTTTATTTTGTACACATTACTTAAACTTTCTTCACTTAACAATATATTGTGGATTTATTTTCACCTATATTTAACTATATATAAATATACTTATACATCATGATTTTAGTGTGTGCATAGCACCCCACTGATAACCAAATCAGAGTTTATTTAAATAATTTTAATGACTTTTAAAAACAATTTATTGATACAAAAAGCAAGGTTGAGATGACGTTTCTTTCAGTAATTAAAAAAAATACTGCTTCACTGTCTCCTCACTTTGTTTCTGATGAAACATCTACTGTAATACCTGTCTTTCTCCTTATGTGATATACATTATTTTTCTGATAAGATTTTTCTTATTACTCATTCTAATTTGATTATAATGTGCCAAGGTATGGTTATTTTTCAAGTGTCTTGTGTTTGGAATTTGTTGAGCTTCTTAGATCTATATATTTATAGTTTTCATCAAATTTGGGGGTGAAATGACCAATATCTTTTTTCTGTGACCCTCCTCATTTTCAAGTATTTCCATTACTTGCAAGTGGTCCCACATTTTACTTATCTATTTTATTTCACTCTTTTTTGTATTTCATTTTGGATAGATTTTCTTGCTATGTCTTCAAGTCTATTAATCTTTTCTTCTAAATGATCTCATCTGCCATAATCCAAGACAGGACTTTTTTAATCTCAGATAACTTAGTTTTCATTTCTACAAATTTAGTGTGGGTCTTTTGTCCCCCATCTTTCATGTCTCTATTTAACATACTTAATCTCTCCTCTAACTTCTTGAATGGATGGATACAGTGGTAACAACTGTTTTAATGCTTTTTAAAATGTACTAATTCTATTATCTGTCATTCTGAGTGAGTTTCAACTGATTAATTTTTCTCATTGTGGTATTTTTCTGCCCCTTTAAATGCCTGATTTTTGATTGGGCAGAAAACACTGTAAATTTTCCTTTGATTGGCGATGCCTGTCTTTGTGTTCCTATAAATGTTTTTGAGCTATGTTACGTAGCTAGTTACATAGCTAGTTACTTGAAAACCATCAAGTTACTTGAACACAATTTGATCATTTAGAATCTTGCTTTTAAATTTTGTTAGACTAAGCCAGAGCAGCTTTTAAACTAAGTTAAATTTGGTTTACTACCGAGGAAAGATCCTTGTTAGTACCACTGTTCATGAATTATGGGGTTTTCCACTTCAGCTGTTGAAAACCGACACTATTCCTGGTCATGTCTGAGCCATCAGCACTGTTTTCTTTATTCTTTTCAGGTGGATTTTCCCCCAAGTTCAGGTAGTTTTCTCACTTGCATGCACTAACCAGTATTTAACTGAATATTGAGGGCAATTCTTCAACTACCTCCAGAGTTTTCTCTACACGCAGCTCTCTTCTCTCCAATACTCTGCCTTTATGACTTCTCTTGACCTGGAGCTCCATCTCCTCAATTCAAGAGATTGGCGGACTTTTACCTAGGTTTCCTTTACTTGCTCCAAGGCCTGAAACTTTTCTCCAGGCAGTAAGATAGGGTGATACGAGGGTTTACCTCATTTGTTTCCCATTTTTCAGGGACCCTTGTCCTTTGTTGCCTGAAACAATATGTCAGGTGCCATTCTTTCATCTACTTTGTCAGGATGTTAGTTGTTTCAGCTGGCAGAATATGTTCAGGTAGGAGGCTAAATCTAAGATGTTATTCTATCTTGGCCAGAAGCAGAAATACAAGGCATTCTTACCACTTTACTGTAATTCTATAGTATATTTTTAGTGTAATTTAGTATAATTCCATAAGCTAACCAGTACTTTTTGAGATGTTCATAAGCTATGAATTACTGATTATCATGTAATCATTAGGGACTATATATATATCGCCTGGGGCAGTTCTCAGGACTTATGTTCCAGAAGGAATACAGGATGAATATTCCTCAGTAAAAGCATTTGAACCAGAAGTGTTTCTGATTTTTAGATTTTTGAATATTCATATGTAATGAGGTATCTGAGGGATGGGACTTAAGTCTAAACAGAAAATTCATTTATGTTTTTATACACACAGCTTGAGGGTCATTTTATGTAATATTTGTAAATAATTTTGTGTATTCATCACATAATGTCAGATGTGGAATTTTCCACTTGTGAAGTCATGGCACTCAAAAAGTTTTCCGTTTTGAAACATTTTGGATTTTGTGTTTTCAGATTATGGATCCTCAGCCTGTATCATTATAAGCCTTAACATCTCAAGTGAAAAAAAAAAAAATGTGTACAGAGGAAAAGGAAAAGAGAATTTATGACTAGAATACAGATGAATTCCAAGTCCTGAAATTTTCACTGACAATATTTTAAAGTTTCAAAAAAATTGAACTCAAATCTCAAGAATAGAAGGGATAACTCATTTCCTTTTGGTATTAAAATGGCTTATTTCTGGCAGAGCAAAGGGTGGGTGATTAGTTTAGGCATGTGCTTTAAATCTTTCTCTGAAGTTTTGTCATTTGATTAACAGAACAGACACTTTATATTAACACAGAAAAACAGCACATTGACAGAAAGGAACAGGATAGAATGTAAATTCAACAGAGGTACACTTCTAGATGCTGTCTGCCATTCCTTTAACCTCTTCTGAGGGGCTCTTCTGCACCCACTCACAGTTTCTACTGCCTAGGAAGTCATGGCTGACTGTATCAAGGGTGGGTACCTGAATCAAGACAGTAGATTCTCATTTTTTTGAGTTTCAATAAAACTATTTACAAAAACAATCAGTCCAGATGTAGCCTAGAGGCCATAGTTGGCTGACTCCTGGCAAGATCATTTGTTTCACTAGTGGCTTGCAAAATGATATTCTAGTCCTGTTATTCCTGCTTCATGTATTAGTTGGAATATATTATAAGAAGAAGACAGTAGATTCATCTTTGAACCAATCTAGATACAAGAGACTGGATAGTGATCAGAACCAAAAAATACCATAGAACTGGAGGTTTGAAAAGCAGGGTCCAAGTACAAGGTAGAAGAAACTAAGCGTAAGATGGCAGAGACTGGAGTTCAAATCTCCGTAACTAATCAGACTAATCACATAATCATGACAATGACAAGTCATATTTATTGAGAACTTACTAATTGTAAGACACTGTGACAAGTGCTTACCTGCATACTTAATCACACAACACCCTAAGAGACAGATGCTGTTAAGTCCTAATCTTAAAGATGAAGAAACCAAGACTAATAAAAAGTAACTTGCCCGATGTCACACAAATAAACCGTAGGTTCAGGATTTGAATACAGGTAGTCTAAGTCTAGAATTTACTCTATAGAATAGCTGATTTCTAGAGTTAGGTTTAAGCACTCTTGGGCCCTATTTCTTAATTATCTCTGTCTCCTATCTATTTAATAATAGTAATCTATTTTAAGTGCTGCACCTGCATTTGTGTTATTTCAAATCAAAAGAGGCTAACTAAAACAAATTGAAAACAATTCTTAAAAATAATGACAATTTATGGCAGCTTGTACACACTAACAGCCCTTCTAATTTAGGAAAAATCCAACAATAAGTCCACTTAAATGACAGTCTGTTGCTTTCAATAAACACTAAGACTTACATCTACCATAATATTTTCATATTAAAGTGTTTTTTACAGGAAAGTATTTTATTAATGGCACTTGCTTTAATATGACTTAGCTTTTATCAGTTTTGTATATAAAAAAGAGGTTATCCCTGCAGTGAACTCATATTCACTCTCCATAAAAGACAAAACCCAAAACTAACTTACAAAAAAATAATAAATAAACCCCAATATTGAAGTTAAAACCTAATTTTGTGACCAATTTTGTCTAATTTTGTCTGTGGAAGATGAAAGTTATCTCATTTAGAATCAGGGAAACGTTTGTTATTTAGACGAAAATGGAAGAGAACGGAAAAAGAATCTCAATCAATAGTGTTCTTGGCCACCTCTGATGTAACAGACAAGTCTTTTAAGATGTCAGTATCCATCATAACGCTTGAGAGTTAAGTAGGTATTTTTCTTCCATCTGCATTGATTAAGAATATAGTTGGTAGACTAATCGAAAAAATTGGGTCACGTGAGAAATAATTTTTTAAAGTAACATAAACATTTAAATTTAAAATGTATAAACATTTGTTCATTAACTTTTGATATAGGGACAAGGCCTTGCCTTGAGTAGGTTTATGACTGAAGTTCCATGTCATTTTTTTGTATAAATAGTGCCCATAAAATGCTGTCTACCGTCCCAGTTCTAGTTTTGAAGTGAAATCAGAGCTTTAAACATTTCTAATGAAATCTAACTGCAGAATTCCTCAAGATTTTTGGCTTTTCTTCCAAGACTTAAACAGTTATTTCACCGTTACCTAAATTGTCAGCAAATTTTTTTTTTTTAGCAATTCTGTTTATTGATTCTTTGAAATCAGTGAACTTAATTATCATAGGAGAAGTTCCCTCCACACCCATATTTCATTAGGACATATAACAATTAATTATCTTATGTAATTACAAGTAGAGCCAGAATTACCAAGTGCAGGAGTAAATGCCATGCACTCCTGGGAAACACAGTTTTGGTGGTGGGAGAGACTGAACAAGTTATAAAACTAGTCTACTGGTCATGGTGTTTATTGAGCTAGGCCAGGATTTATTATATTTATAGAAGGAAGGGAAAGTGGCTTACATAGGTGGCGGTCAGTTAACAACAATTCTATTTTACAAATCCAAGTTAACTTTACAGGATGAATTTTTAGAAAAATGGAAGGGTCTCCTACATCCACAGAGCGTGTTTTTTCGTTTTGTCTTTTTTTTTTTTTAACCCTACAAGCAGTAGCAGTACCTAAATATTCTACCATGAGAAAAAGTAATTTTTGAATTAAATACTCTATTCTTTAGTCTTTCTACAAAGAATTGAGAGAGAAAAAAACTTAAGCAAATTGAGGCAAATCAGTTTTTCTTCAATTTCCATTCTCCCATTTCTCCTAAGTACAGAATGTTTGCTTTTAACTGGTGATCAAGACGGCATTAACTTCTTCTCAGGTTAACTAAACTTCAGACAGATTTCTTCCTGTCCCTTTTCCTGCAGTATTTACTTAAAAAACAAACTCATCATGGCAAATTCTTATTTGGCTCCCTTTCAAATGTATATGTCTCCTCAAAAAGCTTTTACCTATTTGGTTACCCCCAGAAATGTCTCTCTCAAAAAACTGAAAATCATCTCTTTGAAACGTAATTTCTGAAGGAAGATAATGCCATCATCCTACAGTCTGCTGGAGGGCAGAAGCCTACCTTCTGTTATGGAAATAGGTCAGAATTTTCTTTTTTTTTTGGGGGGGGGTGTAAGACTAATTAGCAACCACATGTAGCCTACTGTTACTCCCACTCCAGCTCTTAAAAACTCGCTAGCCCTTTGTTTCACCCTCAACTCAGAGGCTGAGTTGAGTTCAACCTCTCCCCTCTATTGCAATCGTCTGGAATAAAGTCTCTCTGTTGCTTGTTTAGCTTGGGCACATGTTTCGCGTTAATACTGGATGCACAGCAGCTGGGACAATGTTTCCTCTGCATCTTGCTGTGCCTTTCTTTGGCTCCTCATTACCTGTAGCTAGAATAAAGATGTGATGGCTGAAGTCTGAATAGAAACATTAGATCACAGGATAGAATGCATGGGCTGAGGATGGCAGAGAAATAGGATAAAAAGAGCTAAATTTCTAACACATGAACAGCATCACGGCCTTAGACCACCTGTCTCCAGCCTTCTTTAATGTGAGAGATAAACGTCTGTTTTATTTAAGCCACTGTTATTTTGAGATATCTGTTATTCACTGGTGGACCTAATCTAACTAATATACCCCAAAATAGCTTGGTTTCATTTTTCACTTAACTTCTCTTAAAGAACTAATAAGGAGTACTAAAATGGTATCATCTGGGGTGAAGTGGGGTGGGCAGAATGAAATTCATTGGTATTAGGTTGGTGCAAAAGCAACTGTGGTCTTTGCCATTAAAAGTAATGGAAAGACTGCAAGTACTTTTGCACCAACCTACTGTTTTTTCATGTACTGAATCTGCTCCAAACCACTCAGAACATTCATAGAGATAAAAGCCAGTTTCCTGAAAGATTAATATGAAAAATTCTCAGAAATGCATTAAATTGTTTCATATCTATTAAAATTTAGAATATTTTATATAACTATGAGAAATTAAATTTATATACAATTATTCGTTACTATATTTACATGTTCAGAAGAAATACAGCCAAAAGAATAAAACTGTAACTTAAGGAGATCAAATAGAAGATAGATAATACATATGCAGATATTTTAAATAAATATTAACCTATTTTTAAAAGAGCAACAATCCCTTGGCTATTTACACTTCATCTGCTCTCTAAATCTTACTATCAAATTGTTAAGGACAATATCACGTACTGTCACTAACTTGGTATCAACGACCAAATTAGTATCAGTCTGATCTGATTTATTCAGCCTTAGCAGGCCTTAGAAGACAAGGTTCCAGCAACAGACAAGTAAAGCAGTCTGCAGAGTTCAGCGCTGAATATTGGTTAGGGAAAAAGAATAAAGAAGTCGAACAGTCAGATTTAGGAGGATTTAGGAGAGCAGGAAAACTTGCTTCTCTGGTCAGAAGTGCTGCAGTGTCCCGTGCTCTCTAAGTTTCTAAACCTTTGATTACCTTAAGAAAGAAACACCTTGACTTGTGCTTGTTGACATCTTCTTGTCAATTTCTCCACTCTTGTGACATTAGCATATTCCTCATTAGCAAAATCAGAATGTGGCAGATTAATGCCATATTCTCCTTCTCTCACTGTTAGTAAGTAAAATCCTATTCATCCTTTATTCCATTTCTGCAAATAAAAATGAGGTCTTAGGCCTGCTTTTCACTTCTTATGCTAAGTAATGAAATTCCCAAGCCTGGTCTTAAAAAATGCAAGTCTTCACAATTAACAAAGGGTGGCTAAAAAAGTTGAAGCGATGTCCCCTCTCCTGAAGTCACAAGACAGAGCTTTCTGCATCATCGAATATATTCAAATAGTCTGATGTGATAAGGTATTAAATTAAGAACATTCACAAGAACATCAATCTCGTTTCTGTGCAACAAGGAGACTTGCGTGAATATTCCTAACTGTTGTCAACTTGTTCTATTCTGTGTTAATATGAATTTGTCCTTGGAAGTATCATCAGAAGAAGAGATTCTTCTAAGACTTTGAAGACTTTAAAGATTGTTGCAATACCCTGTGATAATAACCAGAAGAAAACTGCAATTCTGATTGGTTATCTTACTTGCCCTAGCGATATTATTGTAATTGACACCTCGGTACCATTTTTTTTTTTTTTTTTTTTTTTTTTTTTTTTTTTTTTTTTTTTTTTTTTTTTTTTTTTTTTTTTTTTTTTTTTTTTTTTTTTTTTTTTTTGAGATTGTGTCTTGCTCTGTTACCCAGGCTGGAGTGCAGTGGTGTGACCTCGGCTCACTACAATCTCTGCCTCCCAGGTTCAAGTGATTCTCCTGCCTCAGCTCCCTGAGTAGCTGGGACTACAGACATGCACCACCAGGCCTCGCTAATTTTTTTGTTTTTAGGAGAGATGGGGTTACACCATATTGGTCAGGCTGCTCTCGAACTCCTGACCTCAAATGATCTGCCTGCCTGGGCCTCCCAAAGTGCTGGGATTACAGGCATGAACCACCTCACCCAGCCACCTCAGTGCTTTTAAACAATATAAATGCTTATAAGATTACTACGTCATACAAAAAAATAATCTCTGGCGCTTTCTTTTCTTCTGACAGGCATGATGGAAAAGATAAGCCTATGACTGCAACTTTTATTAACAGAGACATTAAGAGTCTAGCTAATTTATCAGTTATAATACCTATTTAAATCGACCTAACAAGCTATTATAAGAAGGAGCAAATGAGGTAGTAAATGTAGAAGTAGGCAAAATCCACGGGGCTGTTATTTTCAAAATGACCCTATAAAGGCATTCTTCCTACAAATATTTGTGTAAGCCCACTATGTGCTAGTCATTATTTTAATGTAATGGCCAACCCAGCACCCAATCGGCGCTCGAGGCTATCAACAACAGACCCTGGTTTTGCGAATGCACTTTCCCCACCCCTACTCAGCCACGTGCCTCACAGGAAATTGAGTCATTCCCCAGGTGAGGAAAGGAAATCAAGGTGGGGCATAATCAGTTCAAGCATATTGTAATAGAGCCACAGGAAGAAATGGTTTCTCATCATCTATGTGAGCACTCTGATACGACACCCAGAACTGCTGCAGTCATCTTGTTACTAGCAGTCATCTTGTTACTGCTTTGAAGATGAAGCCAGAACCAAGAGACTGTGAGCAGAGAGATGGAAGAACACAGCAAAACCACTTGGGGCAGTTTACTCATCCCTCACCCTTGCCTCTTACCCAGTCAAGGGACCAAGGCCTGTGGATTTTGTTACTATATCCCATTTCGTTTTTCTTCCCCCTCATCCAGGCTCATGGCATCTTTCACCTGACCTACTACGATAGCTTGTAATTTCTCTCTCTTCCTCAAGTCTTCTGCTTACTCTCAGAGTGTGTCTAAGACACAGCTCACATTATTTCACTCCTTTTTAAAAACTCTTATTGATTTTCATTGCTTAGATCAATTGTTCTCAAACTTCAGTGAGAAGTAAAAAATCACCTGGAGATTTTATGAAGTCTATGTATGTGAGTCACATACTTCAATGATTCTGATTCATTAGTTTTCTATTGGAGCCTAGAAATCTACCTATTAACTAACAGCCTTGTGACTCTTATGTAATATGACCCTTGAATCACCTTTCATAAGCATTTATTTAGATGTGAAAGGCCGAACTGTTGCAGAACTTTCTCCTTAGTTCAGCTAAAACCAGGTTCTTGTCACATGACCAGGAAAGCTTAGGCTCACAGACACATAGAAGGGTGAGGAGCAGAATTTATTGGGTGTAAAGGAAAAAGAAAAAGTAACTCTCAGCAAAGCCAGAGAGACTCCTGCTAGCAGGTTTCCCACCTCACAGATTGAATCCCATGTCAGGACCCAGGAACTCAAGAGGCCAGGCTCCTCCCCATGCAAATACAGGAACTTCCCGAGGCTCCACCCTGTCCTCCCAGTACGCAGGTGGGCAGTGGTCAGTAAGGAAAGGGCGGGCTTCATCCTGGACCAGCAATCCAATTTTTCAGCCTTCAGCCTGTTTTAGGCTCGAAGGCGAGGTTTTATCAGCCAGCCACCCTTGGCTGTCTCATCTCTATCAAAACTACTTAACCAGCATCTTACGTCTTTTTTGCCCCTTCCCTAAACATCTTTCAAATTGTATTCATTCACAGTGTGTCCTATATACCAACCACACTTGACTACTGCTTCCTAAGCATACCATGTATTTTTGAGGCTCTGTAATTTAACTTTACCTGCCTAAGATAATCTTCCCCATCATTGAGATTTAGCTTAAACATCATATCCTTCATTAAGCCTCCTTTGACCTGCCCCTTCAGTGGTATTATGTAAATTCCTTGTCCTTCCTATATATTCCAAAATCACACTACCTGGTCCTGTGCTTAGCACTTTAACAATGTGTCAGAGCCACTTTTGAATCTGAAATAAACTGTAAACATCTGAATTGGGGATTTATTTCATTTATCTGTGTTAAAAATTCTCACCAGAACTTCCAAAACATTGGAATTATCATGCAACTCTGTTTAAGTTTAAAAAAATAAATTAGGGCATTGAAAATAAGAAGAGAAGAAAATTTATTAACAAAACTGGCCAATAAAGTTTGAAAAAAAAACTTTTAGAAAAGAAATATTTGATATTTGAAATATATAAAACATTTGATATTAAATAAGTTAGACTAGCTAGTGGTTGATAAGGACTGAAGAAATGACTCTATGAAGATAACAACCACAAAAGAATGTTAAGATACTTGAAAGAGAGTAAAAAGCTTTACGTAGAGGTAACTTATGTTCTTGAAGAGAATAAAAATAATGAAAAATTTGCAATATTGAAAATATCTGAAAATTTTCTAAAAATGATATTAAATCATAAGCAGATTAGGAAGTACAATGAATCTTTATCTAGATGCTTTATACTGAATTTGCAGAACACCAAAGACCAAGAGATGATCTTAAAGTAGCCAGAGAAAAAAGATCATTATAAAGAAGTTATTATTCTGACAGTTAACTCCCCAAATGCAGGAACACAAGCCAGAAAGATAATGGAATATGATTTTGTTTGGCTGTGTGCCACCCAAATCTCATCTTGAATTCCCACGTGTTGTGGGAGGGACCCAGTGAAAAGTAACTGAATCTGAATCATGGCAGGTCTTTCCTGTGCTGTCCTTGTGATAGTGAGTAAGTCTCATGAGATCTGATGGTTACAAAAAGGTGAATTTCCCTACACAAACGCTTCTCTCTTTGCCTGCCGCCATCCACCTGAGATGCGACTTGCTCCTCCTTGCCTTCTGTCATGATTGTGAGGCTTCCCCAGCCACGTGAAACTGTAAGTCCATTAAACCTCTTTCTTTTGTAAATTGCCCAGTCTCAGGTATGTCCTTATCAGCAGCATGAACACGGACTAATAGAGTAAAATTCTTAAAATGCTGAGATAAAATACCCCTCAAGCTAGAATTGTCCATTCAGCTAAACTATTAGGTTGGTGCAAAAAGTAATTGTAATTTTGCCACTAAAAGGAATGTCAAAAACCCCAATTATCTTTGCACCAACCAAAATATTTTCCAAAACTGTTGAAGACATTTTCAGAAAAATTAAAAATGACAGAATTTACAACTAATATAACTATTTAAAAGAACTTCTGTGAAGAGATTTCAGGAAGAAGAAAATTGATTTCAGGAAGAAGAAAATTGATTTCAGAAAGAAAGTCTGAGTTGTAATAAGAAACATAATAAGGAAAATGTCAAACTTAGGCATAAATTGAAAAAAAAACATTAAAATGCACCATAAGAATTTTCAATTTTTGGATTAAAAAAAACTTACCAAGGCCAGGCACAATGACTCATGCCTATAATCCCAGCACTTTGGGAGGCCGAGGCTGGTAGATCACAAGGTCAAGAGATTGAGACTATCCTGGCCAACATGGTGAAACCCCGCGTCTACTAAATATACAAAACTGTAGCTGGGCATGGTGGCATGCACCTGTACTCCCAGCTACTCAGGAAGCTGAGGCAGGAGAATCACTTGAACCTGAGAGGTGGAGGTTGCAGTGAGCTGAGATCATGCCATTGCACTCCAGCCTGGCAACAGAGCGAGACTCATCTCAAAAAAAAAAAAAAAAAAAAAAAAAAAAGCATAGTGCAGAACAATGCATAATGTATGCTGTCTTTTGTGTAAGGATGATAGGGGTAGAGGAAGAAGAATATACATACATCTGTATTTATTTGTATTTGTATAAATAAAAGTCAGTGCACACACACACACATACACACACAATCAGGAGAGTGAGTGAATCTTGAGAGGGCTGGGAACATGACTTCTCAGCCAGAGAACAGAAAAAAAAAATTCTCAGTTCATTTTATGAGGTTATGATAATCTTGATAACAAAAACAAATGGCAACAATGGTTTAAGATTAGAAAATAGTCAAACCACTCAAAAACATAGGCATAAAAAACTCCATACAAAACATTAATAAAACCATGACTAAAATGGATTTAAAACATCTTTACAAGTTTGCATTCCAGAGGCATCCATAACTTAACTACATTAAAGATCTCGATAGATGAAGAAATGCAGTAAAGTCAACATTTATTTAAAAACAATCAACCAAACAAAAAACATCCCAGCAAACAGTCTAAAAAAAATCTTGCTTAACAAGAGCAAAAAACTCTCCAAAAACCTACCACCAATGTCATATATAATGGTGAAATATTAAATGCATCAGCATTCAAATCAAGAACAAGAGAGGAATGCCTATTATTGCTTTTATTGGTCATGACTCAGTGGCTTCCTTATCAGCAGTTTGAGAAAAAAAAAACTAAAAAAAAACATTATAACTACCTATATAATATTATAGCGTATTTCAAAAATCCCAGAGAAATTACAGAAATGTTAGAGAGTTTATAAGGATGCCAGACATAAACATCAGTATGCAAAAGTGATTACATTTTTACACAACAGTAAGAAAGTGTAATTTAAAAGTTAACATTTATAAATAAATAAATGATACCTTGATGTAAATCTAGCAAAGATGTGCAAAACTCTGTGGAAAAACATTAAAGTTGGTATAAATAAATGGAGAAAGGAACCATGTTTGTGAATAATAAAAAATGCAATATTGTGGAGATACCATTTCTCCCCAAATCTATTTATAGACTCAATCCAATTCCAATCTAAGTCCCAACACACTTTTTAATGAAGGCCAAAAGACTGATTCTAAAATTTATTTGGAATTGTACAGGGCCAAGAATAGCTAGAATAACTCTTCAAGGAGAAGTATAAAGTTCTCAACATCAGATTTGTTAGGACACTATTGTGTTGGCACAGTGATAGATAAATAGACCAGTAGCACAGAATAGAGAGCCCAGAAGAAATCCAGAGTAACAGTGAGTCACTGGGGTGGCATGTAGATGGGTGGTGACATTATGGCCTATGAAATAAGCTGTGTTGGCACAACTGCATAGCCATCTGGATAAACAAAACAAAACAAAAACAATTCCTTTTTCACATGAAACACAAAAATCATGTTTAAGGTCATAACTGAAAAACAAAAATTTACAATTTTTAGAGGAAAATGTAGAAGAATATCCCCGTCATTGATATTTTGGGAAGATTTTTAAAACAAAGTATAAAAATCACAAACAATAAAAGGAAATCTAGATAAACTCAGAGTAAAATTTAAAAATCTTTCTTCAAAGAAAGGGTAAAGAAAATGAAAAAACAAGTTACATATTGGAAAAGAATCCGGAATATTTAAATAACCTGTTTGAACTAATAAGAAAGAGACAAATAACTCAACAGGAAAATGGGCAAAAAAGACATTATGGCCAACAAACATAAACCTTTCACTTATCCAGACATATCATTTAAAAATTAAAAGACAAGTTACAGACTGGGAAAAGATTTGCAACTCATATAAAAATAGGGAATTAGAATGGAGGAAGTCTGAAACATTGTTAAACATCAGTAGTGGGGGAGGATCCAAGATGGCAGATTAGACACAACTCCAGCGCACAACACCCAGCAAGAGATGCAGAAACCCAGAGATTTCCTAGCTCCAACCGAGGTACCAGGTGCATTTCAACGGGTCTGGTCCGAGGAAGAGCAAAGCCCACTCAGGGCAGACTGAGGCAGGAGGAGTGCTGCTTCACCCAGAAAGTGCTTCTGACCAGCAAGTCGGAGGCTCCACCTCTGGCACTCTGGTCCAGATACAGCGCTTCCCCCAAAGCCTCAGCAATACACAGAACAGGGGATCTTTGCCAGTCAAGAGCCAGGAATTACATGTGCGGAGTTGAATAAGAGTCTGCAGACTGATCTATCACCCCCTTCCCCCACCTGGAGAGAGAGAGCTGTAAGCAGGAGCAGCTAGGCAGCCCCTCCCCCATGACCCGAGAGAGAGAAAGCTGAAAGGGGGAGACTGCTGGGTGTGGCTGGGCAGGTCCCTACCCTTCCCAACAAACCCCAGAGGGCTGAAGCTCTGACTCTAGTGGGTTGCTTAGCCAGTGCCACAGTCTGAGATGAACCTGAATGATCCAGCCCAGTGGAGGAAGGGCACAACCTACCACGAGAAGGGTAGGACTGGGCTACATGTTTCAACAAAAAACACAGGGAGTCTGCGTAGCAACAGGACAGCATTCCTGACAACCCAGCAGTGCCTACAGGTCAGCAGAAGAGGCGGGCCTAATCTCCCACCATAAACAAAAAAGACACAGGAAGCTTCTCTGGTAACCTGAAGGAGTCCCTAGAAACCCAGTAGCACCCTCACAGGCAGACAAGCGACCTGATCA
This sequence comes from Alouatta palliata, assembly GCA_004027835.1. Taxonomy (NCBI): domain Eukaryota; kingdom Metazoa; phylum Chordata; class Mammalia; order Primates; family Atelidae; genus Alouatta; species Alouatta palliata. The sequence goes on from PVKV010015053.1 coordinate 25,584, forward strand.
AGCAGCTCTCTGACACCACAGCCAGGTAAATCCACAAAGATGGGAAAAAACCAGCGCAAAAAAGGTGAAACCATCAAAGACCAGAACACCTCTTCTCCTTCAAGGGATCACAATTCCTCAACAACACAGGATCACAACTTTACCGAGAAGGAGTGCGAAGAATTGACGGAAACAGGATTCAGAAGGTGGATAAAAACAAACTTTTGAGAGCTAAAGGAACACGTTCTAACTCAAAGCAAAGAAACGAAAAACCTTGAAAAAAGGTTAGACAAAATGCTAACTAGAATAACCAGCTTAGAGAAGAACATAAATGACTCAATGGAGTTGAAAAACACAGCCCGAGAACTACGTCAGGCAAACACAAGTTTTAATAGCTGAATCAATCAAGCAGAAGAAAGGATATCAGAGATTGAAGATCAACTCAATGAAATAAAAAGAGAAGGCAATAAAAGAGAAAAAAGTGAAAAGAAATGAACAAAGCCTCCAAAAATATGGGATTATGTGTAAAAACTTAATTTACACTTGATCGGTGTACCTGAATATGATGGGGAGAATGAATCCAAGTTGCAAAACACACTCCAGGATATTATCCAGGAGAACTTCCCAAGCCTAGCAAGTCCAAATTTCAAATTCAAGAAATACAGAGAACTCCACAAAGATATTCCTCAAGAAGAGCAACCTGAAGGCATATAATCGTCAGATTCACCAGGGTCGAAATGAAGGAAAAAATGCTAAGGGCAGCCAGAGAGAAAGGTCAGGTCACCCTCAGAGGGAAACCAATCAGACTCACAGCAGATCTCTTGGCAGAAACCCTACAAGCCAGAAGAGAGTGGGGGCCAATATTCAACATCCTGAAAGAAACAAATTTTCAACCCAGAATCTCATATCCAGCCAAACTAAGCTTCATAAGTCAAGGAGAAATAAACTCCTTTACGGACAAGAAATTATTGGGAGATTTTGCCACCACCAGACCTGCCTACAAGAGCTCCTGAAAGAAACGCTAAGCATGGAAAGGAACAAGTACCAGTCACTGCAAAAGCAAACCAGTTGGCAAAGACCAAAAATGCAATGAAGAAAAAGTCAACTAATGAGAAAGAAAACCAGCCAGTAACAAAATGGCAGGATCAAATTCACATATAACAATATCAACATTGAACGTAAATGGCCTAAACGCCCCAATCAAAAGACACGGACTGGCAAACTGGATAAAAAGTCAGAACCCATCGGTGTGCTGTATTCAAGAAACCCATCTCACATACAGAGACACACATAGACTCAAAATAAAGGGATGGAAGAATATTTACCAAGCAAATGGAGAATAAAAAAACAAGGGGTTGCAATCCTACTCTCTGACAAAATGGACTTCAAACCAAAAAAGATCAAAAGAGACAAAGAAGGACACTACATAATGGTAAAAGGATCAATCCAACAGGAAGTGCTAACTATCCTAAATATATACGCCCCAAACGCAGGAGCACCAAGATACATAAAGCAAGTTCTTAAGGACCAAAAAAGAGATTTAGACTCCTACACTATAATACCGGAAGACTTCAACACTCCACTGTCAATATTAGACAGATCAATGAGACACAAAATTAACAAGGATATCCAAGACTTGAATGCAGAGCTGGACCAAGCAGATCTAATAGACATATACAGAACGCTCCACCCCAGATCCACAGAATATACATTTTTCTCAGCACCACATTGCACTTACTCTAAAACTGACCACATCATTGGAAGCAAATCACTCCTCAGCATATGCAAAAGAACAGAAATCATAACAGTCTATCAGACCACAGTGCAATCAGACTAGAACTCAGGATTAAGAAACACACTCAAACCCACACAACCACTCCGAAACTGAACAACTTGCTTCTGAGTGTTGACTGGATAAACAATGAAATGAAGGCAGAAATAAAGATGTTCTTCGAAACCAACCAGAATGAAGATACAACTTGCCAGAATCTCTGGGACACATTTAAAGCAGTATCGAGAGGGAAATTTATAGCAATAAATGCCCACAAGAGAAGAGAGGAAAGATCTAAAATCGACAACCTATCCTCAAAATTGAAAGAGCTAGAGGAGCAAGATAAAAACAACTCAAAAGCTAGCAGAAGACAAGAGATAACTAAGATCAGAGCAGAACTGAAGGAGATAGACACACAAAAAACCCTTCAAAACATCAATAAATCCAGGAGCTGGTTTTTTGAAAAGATCAACAAAATAGACAGACTGCTAGCCAGATTAATAAAAAAGAAAAGGGAGAAGAATCAAATAGATGCAATAAAAAACGATAAAGGGGATATCACCATTGATCCCACAGAAATACAAACTACCATCAGAGATTACTACAAACAGCTCTACTCACATAAACCAGTAAACTAGAAGAAATAGATAAATTCCTAGACACCTGTACTCTACCAAAACTAAACCAGGAGGAAGCTGAAAGCCTGAATAGACCATTAACAAGGGCTAAAGTAGAGGCAGCAATCAATAGCCTACCAACCAAAAATAGTCCAGATCCAGATGGGTTCACAGCCAAATTCTACCAGACGTACAAAGAGGAGCTGGTTCTATTCCTTCTGAAACTGTATCAAACAATACAAAAGGAAGGAATCTTCTCTAACTCATTTTATGAGACCAACATCATCCTGATACCAAAACCAGGCAGAGACTCAACTAAAAAAGAAAACTTCAGGCCAATATCCATGATGAACATTGACGCAAAAATCTTCAATAAGATACTGGCAAACAGATTGCAACAGCACGTCAGAAAGCTTATCCATCATGACCAAGTAGGCTTCATCCCGGGGATGCAAGGCTGGTTCAACATACACAAATCCATAAATGTAATCCATCACATAAATGGAACCAAAGACAAAAACCACATGATTATCTCAATAGATGCAGAGAAGGCCTTCAATAAAATTCAATAGCCCTTCATGCTAAAAACTCTCAAACTAGGTATTGATGGAACATATCATAAAATGATAAAAGCTATATATGAGAAACCTACAGCCAATATCATACTGAATGGGCAAAAGCTGGAAGAATTCCCTTTGAAATCAGGCACTAGACAAGGATGCCCTCTCTCACCACTCCTGTTCAACATAGTATTGGAAGTTCTAGCCAGAGCAATCAGGAAAGAAAAAGAAATAAAGGATATTGGATTAGGAAAGGAGGAAGTCAAACTGTCTCTATTTGCAGATGACATGATTGTATATCTAGAAGACTCCATCATCTCAGCCCAAAATCTTCTCAAACTGATTAGCAACTTCAGCAAAGTCTCAGGATTCAAAATCAATGTGCAAAAATCACAAGCATTCCTATATACCAATAACAGGCAAACAGAGAGCCAAATCAAGAGCGAACACCCATTCACAATTGCTACAAGGAGAATAAAATATCTAGGAATACAACTAACAAAGGATGTAAAGGACCTCTTCAAGGAGAACTACAAACCACTGCTCAATGAAATAAGAGGACACAAACAGATGGAGAAACATTCCAGGCTCATGGTTAGGAAGAATCAATATTGTGAAAATGGCCATACTGCCCAAAGTAATCTATAGATTCAATGCTATCCCCATCTAGCTACCAATGACCTTCACAGAACTGGAAAAAACCACTTTAAACTTCATATGGAATCACAAGAGACCCCGCATAGCCAAGACAATCCTAAGCAAAAAGAACAAAGCCAGAGGCATCACACTGCCAGACTTCAAGCTATACTACAAGCCTACAGTAATCAAAACAGCATGGTACTGGTACCAAAACAGAGATACAGACCAATGGAACAGAACAGAGGCCTCACAGGCAACACAACACATCTACAACCATCCAATCTTTGACAAACCTGACAAAAACAAGCAATGTGGAAAGGAGTCCCTGTTTAATAAATAGTGTTGGAAAAACTGGCTAGCAATGTGCAGAAAGCAGAACCTGGACCCATACCTGTCACCTTACACTAAAATTAACTCCAGATGGATCAAAGATTTAAACATAAAACCTAACACCATAAAAACACTAGAAGAAAACGTAGGCAAAACCATCTAGGACATAGGTATAGGCAAGGACTTCATGACTAAAACACCAAAAGCAATGGCAATAAAAGCCAGGATAGACAAATGGGATCTAATTAAACTCCAGAGCTTCTGTAAAGCAAAAGAAACCATCATTAGAGTGAATCCGCAACCAACAGAATGGGAAAAAAAATTTTTTCTATCTACCCATCTGACAAAGGGCTATTATCCAGAATCTACAAAGAACTAAAACAGATATAAAAGAAAAAAAAACAAACAACCGCATTCAAAAGTGGGGGAGTATATGAACAGACACTTTACAAAAGAAGGCATATATGAGGCCAACAAACATGAAAAAATGCTCATCATCACTGGTCATTAGAGAAATGCAAATCAAAACCACACTGAGATATCATCTCATGCCAGTTAGAATGGCTATCCTTAAAAAAATCGAGAGACAGCAGATGCTGGAGAGGATGTGGAGAAATAAGAACACTGTTACACAGTTGGTGGGAGTGTAAATTAGTTCAACCATTGTGGAAGACAGTGTGGTGATTTCTCAAGGCTCTAGAAATAGAAATTCCATTTGATCCAGCAATCCCACTATTAGGTATATACCAAAAGAACTATAAATCATTCTACTGTAAAGACACATGCACATGTATGTTCACTGCAGCCCTGTGTACAATAGCAAAGACATGAAACCAACCCAAATGCCCATCAATGATAGACTGGACAAAGAAAATGTGGTACATATACACCATAGAATACTACGCAGCCATAAAAAATGATGAGTTGGTGTCCTTTGTAAGGACTTGGATGAATCTGGAAACCATCATTCTCAGCAAACTGACCCAAGAACAGAAAGCCAAGCACCATATGTTCTCACTCATAGGTGTGTGTTGAACAAAGAGAACACATGGTCTCAGGGAGAGGAGAATCACACACAGGGGACAGTTGGCGGGGGTTGAGGAGAGACAACGGGGGATGGGGAGGGAAGAGAGGGTGGTGAGGGATAACATGGGGAGAAATGCCAGATATAGTATGCACCATAAGTAAAATAAATTTTAAAAAAATAAAACATCAGTAGAAACAGATAAACCATGTGCCAAACAATGCACAAAAAGTATAGACAGGTTAGCATATATACAAACCCTAATGGCCATATGGAAAGATCGCCAACTTCATTAATAATCAGGGTAAAGTAATAAGATACATTTCAGACACTGAAAAAGTAATAAGGTACATTTCAGACACATTTGACAACAGCAAAAATGTTAACATCTGACAAGATCCATGTTATCTGGAATGTGGAAGAGTTGGCACACATATGCTACTGGTGGGTTTGTACTTTATTATTTATACTTCAAAAAATTATTTGACAATGTCTACTTGAAGATGTCTGTGGAAAGGATGCATAGCTTTTATAGAGAAATAACACTGCTAGGTTCATATCCTAGAGAAAATCCCAGACGTGTAAACAAGATTTGTGCAAGAATGTTTACAGCACAGTGTTTATAAAGATGAATAAATGGGTAACATCCTAAACATCCTACAACAGGACAGTGAATACTGTCAACTGTTAAATCCTACAAGGCACAGAGCCCTTGTCTAAACACTGTGCTAAAAGAGTCAACTAAGCTCTAGCCCGGCTTTCCCCACACTAGGCCATCTTCTAAAGGCAGCCACAGCTCCCAGGCTAAGTCTTTGCTAAATAAAATACAAAAATGCCAAACTGCAAAATGTACATTGTTCAATTCATCTTGCCAAACCATTTTCAGCAATTCTTCACCTAATTCCTCTTCTATAATTTTCCATTTTCACATACCCCCTTAGTCCTTTTTTTTTTTTCCTTCCCCTTTTGCACTTCCCAATAATCCTTTTTTATTCTTTGTTTTCCCCTCAAAAATCTCAGCCACCTTCCTCTTAGTTGGATTTGAGCTGGAATTTAGACTGGAATCTCTCTCCCCTACTGCAGCAGTATGAATACAATAACATCTGTCTTGATACCTTTAATAAGTGTCTGGCTCTCTTTTTCTTTGGAAATACAAATATCTCATTTTATTCCTATACTGAAATACTGCACAGCAATGAAAATGAATAAACTAGAGCCACTTGTATTCATATGGATGTATATCACAAATATAATGACATTGAGAAAAAGGAAAGCTGCCAAAAGTACACAGATTATTTATGTAAAAGTTTAAAAACACATGGTACTACACCATATATTGTTTAGAAACACATCCCTAAGTAGTAAAAATACACAGAAGTGAAAGAAAATGATAACACCAGATTCTGGATGATGTTTACCTCTGGGAGAGAAAGAAGGAAGGAAGGAGGGGAATGCATCAGACAATGTACACACAGGAGAGGGGGCTGTAACTATCTTAGTTTTATTTCTCAAGCTAAGTGGGTACATAGTCGGCCATTGTGTGAAGCTTGGTATCTTCTTAAATACATGCAAGTTTTCACAATATGTGTAATAGATGGCTCCCGGGTTAGGGCAAATTCGCCAGCTAGATTGGAAGTCCTAACATATATACAGAATGTCAGTCAAAAAGGAGGCAGATATAGATTAGCACTAAAGCCTAGAAAAAAGAAGGAAAAATTATGGAGCATGACCATAAGAATCATTTCAGGGACAATTTCCAGATGCAGGCCCAAGTTCTGGTGTTTCCATTTCTCTGTTGCTGAAATTGATGTATCAGGCTAAGACATACAGTGCACTCACTCTGATCTGACTTCGTGCTCATCAAATGATGGCATCATTTGGTCTCCTATGTAGATGTTGTCTACAGGGAGTTAATTTACTGATCAGATTCAAGTAAGTATCTGGTCTGGTGTTGCCACTTCATTTCTAATTTTCAGTTAGTTTGTGGCTATTGTGACTTTTTAATTACAATCTTGTTGACTTCTATAGCACAATTCAGCATCCAAGCCCTGAATCCGCATAGACAAGAGATAAGCTCTGAGTCACAGTGAATTTACAAGGAAGGTCATACTACTTCGAACACCTTTTCTATGGCTGGACAGTTGGATTCCATTGGTGAAATCCAACCAAGTGCTCTTCATCTAAAGCACAAGCAGTAACAGTACCTATGTGCATATATAACTTATTAAAATGTTTATGTCAGATGATGTTATAGTAGAATTGGAGTTATATTTACTTCCTTATACCTTGAAGGTGTCATGTACTTCTGAGTTCTTCTGTCTCATGGGCTTGCTTATAGCATTTGCTCTCAGAGTTAAAAATGAAAACTTCAAGTCCCTGCTCCGCTACCTCAGGACATTTCTCTGTCTTCAATTGTTTCTTTGGGAGTTTAATTACAGTGGGGCAAAAAGGGAGAAGTTGCTGCTGGGAGTCAAAAAAGCCAATCTTGACATGGAGAAAGAGAAAAAGGGAAAGAGGCAGGTAGGCAGGAGAGAAAGAACGAGAGAGAATATATGTTAATATTTTCAAGCCTGAGAAGGTAATGAGTGTTTAGGGAGTACCTTCGAGGGACAGATATATGTGCCCCACTTACACTTGGTATGCCGCACTGGAGAATAGCTGTGCTGTGAAACATCCGTGGAGGCAGGCTTTCAAGCACAGACACTTTGAGAGGAGAGCCAAAGCCCCTGTGACAGGAACTTGGAGAGGACTCCACCAGCTCAACAGCAAAACGCAGAAGGAGCAAAGATGGTGATAGGAACCTCATTTTCTGGGCAACATGAAAGACTACCTCTAAGGAAGTGGAGGGCCTCCTAAAACACATTCATAATTGAATTTCATGCAACCTTGAGAAGTGGGGCCATGACAGAAGAATTTGATTTACACAAAGCAATGTAAATTTCTTGTACTAGAGTGTTACTGACTAATTCATATCTACTATACTACAGTAGTGAATTAATGTTTTTAGTAATTGCTTGATTTCACATGATTGTATTTGAAGGCCAGTCCCCCTTTGTGGTATACAAATTAGAAACAAGAGTCAGAGAGGTTAGTACTTTATTTAGGACCATGTCATTGTTACCTGTGATTGCCTGCGAACACCCATATTTAGACCATGCAGTCTACTTACAAATACCCACCCAAATGAATAGGCATCTCTTTGCAGAAATAAGCCATGCTTGTGCTTTCTTGCCACTGCCTTGCTTTTTAGCCTCCAATTTTATACTGGAGCATTTACGTAAAGTCAACCTTTCTTGATGTGGGGAAGATATCATGGGAAAAGGCTGAGTATTATAACATAGGAAAGAATTACCTTTCTCACCCCACATGGATTTGCTCTTGCCAGATTTAATTGTTTGCCTACAATGTGGCAGGCACAGTTTTAGACCCTGGGGTTATGAAGAGGAATGCATGAGTCTCTGCCCTCAAGAAGCTTCCAATTCATTGCAGCTCCATCTACTCTGCATTGCTGAATTATGCCAGAAAAGCCTCAGGTCCTTCATCAGCGGTTGGCAGTTATATCCTTCTTGGAAGCTGTCTGCTAGGCAAGTTGGTGTTTTATTTTTCAGAAATGTATAGCCCTGAAGTGTTATTAGGGCCAGAGGAAAGGGGGAAAAAGCAACTTGCCCTCTTAAGACTTTTGTTTAGTTATTGCGCCAGACTCACTATGACTCCAATGGCTGGCAGTAAGTACACTAAGTATTAACAAAGCAATATCACGAAATTGACTAAATGTTGACACTGTGTCCTGATTATTTTACTCGCCTGCTGTTTGTCAATGCTAGCTGCACTAAAATGATACAAATGTCTGTCTTGAAAATTTTATTGGCCTCATTTTCCACCCATGAAAGTTAAACAAGTAAAGATAATTGGGCAAATGAAGATGAAAAAAGCATGGTAACTCACTTGTCATTCTATTCTAATCAGCAGATAACTCGGATCCAATTTAGACACACTACGATTTAATCTGTCTCCTTTCAATTTGGGTAATGTTGCACTCTAATCAGGAGAATTAAAAGCTTATTCAATTAAGGAATGTTCCATAAGGTGGAAAAACAGGAAGATCTTATTTATATGTTCAGTTTGCTTAATGCATTTACTTATGTCACCAACGAAAGGCAAACTCTTGCTCTACTTTTGGAAGGGTTCAATGAAAAGTAAATAAAAGTTTGCTTAACCAATACCTTGAGTTCAATAGGAAAAAGAAAATGATTCTAAAGAAAAGTGAAAACAAAGTCTCATGAAATTTGAAATTGGTCCCATTTCTCCAAAATTAAATACACTCATATGAAGTCATTAGACTGGCTCTTTGGGATTTAGTGATTTTTTTTGCATTTCATTCATAATAGCTTTTTCCTTTCATCCGTAGATACGAGAGAGAAAAAAGCTCTCCAAACAACATAATGACAAACGGCTGTCGGATATGATATTTCCTAAGGAAAAAAATATGCTTAATATTATTTTCCTCACGTTTTGTAAGCTGCTTGTCATGGAACAGTTTGTTTATATTTATCATGTTACATAAAAAGTGAGAGATATACAGTAAGCCTAATTACATTCTGTGTGTTCTAAGCAGTTTTTCCCTGAGTATGGTTAGGAAAAGAATTCCTACCAAAAATTCAAAATTTATACCAATTCTGAACTGCTGTCTCTTACCTGTCATGCTGGGCAGCAGCAGTTGGTTCTGACCTTTTCGTTTTTGTATATTTCCAAGAGATCTCAGAAAAGCACTGTAGTGTAGCCATAATATCTGAGACACAGAATTACCGCTAACTCCCCAAGAACTCTCAAGGGTCTTGTGGGGTCTCACTAGTATAGGCCTCAAAGAAAAGGGCTTTGTCACTTTTCTGACAAAACATTAAAACAAAAGCAAGAGAAAAACCTTCTTGTTCTACATTAAAATTCAATTTCATTTCAAAAATAAAAGTCGAGTTAAACTATTTGCTACTTGTTGCATAGATTCTTAAGTTTTTCTAGGAGCTAAATCTTTTCCTATCCAGAATGTCTAAAAAGTCAGGGGTCGTTTTTGGTAAATGTTTAGCTATGATTATGTTTTTGTTTTCTAAGATACTGGCTGAGTAGCTTGGATACAGATTTAACAGTTAGCAGAAAGATGAAGACTTTATTTTCAAATCTAAAACTTTACAAATCTACAGAGTTGTTGGAGTTGTCTCAGCATATCAGAAAAGAATTGATTCATTCTTGGGCCTCTGCCTTATCCTCTTGCTGTTGCTGAGAGAACTGCCCTAGGCAACTTATCAAGCAGAAGTAGCCATTTACTATACCACACGACCCAGGAGGGAGCCCAGGGGAATTCCATGGCCACTGACCTATAATGTCATAGATGTTATAGGAGTTTTGTCAATTCACTGGATGAATCAGATTCTTTTTTTAAATCTAGAGATTATTGAGAAAACCATATAGCTGGTAGTAGGTTTGGACTAGGAAAGGCAGAGGGAAGCAAAGGGTGAAAGAATATCTAAGAAATATAGCTGAGGCCGGGCGCGGTGGCTCACGCCTGTAATCCCAGCACTTTGGGAGGCCGAGGCGGGTGGATCACGAGATCAAGAGATCGAGACCATCCTGGTCAACATGGTGAAACCCCGTCTCTACTATAAATACAAAAATTAGCTGGGCATGGTGGCACTTGCCTGTAGTCCCAGCTACTCGGCAGGCTGAGGCAGGAGAATTGCTTGAACCCGGGAGGCGGAGGTTGCAGTGAGCCGAGATCGCGCCATTGCACTCCAGCCTGGGTAACAAGAGCAAAACTCCGTCTCAAAAAAAAAAAAAAAAAGAAAGAAATATAGCTGAACATTAAGACAGGGATCCATGTATAAATGCTTCCAAAGGAATATCTAATAGAGTTCATCCTGTGTCATCACAGCTGCTGGTAGCCAGTCCACCAGAGCTATTGCTGCATTATGAAACATTTCTACCTCAACGAAACTTGAAAAGTCATTTATTCATTCAGCAGATATTTATTGAGCACTTCCTATATGTCAGGCACTGTTTTTAATGTGAACATCATGGCAATAAAATAGACAATAAGCCATGCATGGGTTTATATTTTAATGAAGAGAGGCAAAATGTAAACAAAATGAAATAGTAAATTGCATGGTATATTAGAAGAGGAAATTGCTATGGAGAAAGTAGCAGAAAGAGGAACATGGAGGGTAGAGCAAGTGACAGACAGTTGCAGCATTAACCAAGGTGGTGAGGAATGGCCTGGGAAGGTTACACATCTGAACAAAAATCTGCAAGAAATGAAAGAGCCATCCATGAGGATATATGGGGCAAGAGTGTTGCAGACAAAGGAAAGAGCTAATGCAAGGATCTGAGGTGAGGATAAGCTCAACATGGGAGAGGAACATCATGGTTGCATCAGATTGAGTGAGGCGCAGAATAGGAGGAAATGAGGTCAAAAGAATGGGTGCAGAATTTGTAGGGCCTTCTAAGCCACTGTACGGATTTCTACTTTTACTCTGAGGATGGTTGGGGAACACCTGGAAAAATTTTCAGCAGTGATCAGACTCATGTTTTAATAGAATCCCTATGGATTCTAAATACAGAAAGTAGGGGCAGGGGAAAGCAATCATAGATCATTCCAATAATTCGGATGAGAGACAGTGGCAGTTTGGACCACAGTAGAGACCATGATGAAGGTGAATGATGTTTGGATTCTGGGTATATATTTTGAGTATGTCCATGTTCATTTGTGAATTATTTAGATTCTTATTTACCGAACTCAAGAAGAGAGTATGTGTGGAATAAAATGCATTGATCAGAAAAATTAATTGACTGACTTCTGCTTCTGAAAGGATTGAGTAAAAGTACTTGTCCTTATTCCCTCTGTTAAATACAAGTAAAACTCTGGACATTATATGGAGAGGAGCACCAGACCAACTGAGGCCCTAGAGACCCAGGAAACAACAAAGTGGCGAGTTCCCCAGGTTCCCTTTATGTGTCAGATATTCCATACCGAGAACCGAAGAGCCAGAGACCCGAGAATGCCAACGAGCACAGACAAAAAAGCCTTCTCTGTCTGAAAGGACCAGTAAAGGGGAAGCCTAGCAAGACAGAAAACTTTTAGCTATAACCTCTCTATTCCAATCAAACAGCATGAAGAAAACTGTAGTCTCCTTCTCACCCATGCAGACAAAGTCACTGTAGGAACTTACCCTTCCTCACTCAATAAGCCGCAATAAGGCATTCCAAAATTACCACCAGAGAAGTGTTAACAAAGTCCAAGTAGTGAGGCAGTATTTTCATCCCAAAACCACCCAACCTGATAACAAGGTTCCACCATTTATCCCATGGTGGTATCTGCAGAGATCACTGGAGGACCCTGGACTTTCACTTCTTACCCAGTTGTAATGAGACATCCCTTCCTCTTACCATATAAGGAAGAAGATGTCAGAGGAAGCCTAGTGGAGAGTCAGAAATTCAGCGTCACCTGGCAGCAATGATACCACCCCACCCTAGTGTCAGTGAAGACCCCATCAGCAGCAGAAACTCGCACCCAATCCAGCAGTAACAGGGACTTCCCAACGGCCCTCAGGAGACTGGATGGTGAGCCTAGACTTCTGCTTCCACCTAGTGCTAACAAGGCAGTGCCCCTCCAATCCTTCTCAATGCTCTGAGAGAGAAAAACCAGTTAAAATTAGGTCTGAATAAGATAGAGTCTCATAACAAGACAAAAATGTCCAGAATGACCAAGAACCAGAATGACTTCAACTGAATGGCAAAAGACCATTAATTAATGCTTACACCAAGAGGACCAAGAGGCAACCATGATCTAAAAGAGATTTTAAAGCAGCCATAACAAAAATACATAGATGAGCAATTATGAACATGCTTGAGATGAATGATGAACTAGAAAGTCTCAGCAAGGAAATAAGAGATATGAAGAAGAACCAAAGGGAAATTTTAGAATAACCACCAAAATGAACACCTCAGTGGATGGGCTCAACAGAATGGAGAGGACAGGAAAATCAGTGAACTGGGAGATTGAGCAATAAAAGTTATCCAGTGTGAACAAAAGAGAGAAAAGTAGACTGAACAAAATAAACAGAGCCTTGGGGATATGTGAGATTATAAAAGATCTAATATGTACATCATTGGTGTTTCTAAAGGATAGGAGAAACTGAAAAGGTATTCAAAGAAATAATATTTAGAAATTCCCCAAATTCAGCAAGAGACATAAACCTGCATATTAAAAGAATCTGACTGAACCAAAAGCAGAATAAACCCAAAAACATTCATACTTTGAGTGGGTGTTGAAATCTGTCAAATGCCTTCTCTGCATCGATTGATATGATCATGTGATTTTTCCTCTTTGATCTTTTAATAGGATTGATTTTCAAATATTAGACCAGCCTTCCATCCCTGGAATAAACACTAGATGGTGGTGTACAATTCTCTTAATATATTGCTGAATTGCTGAATTTGATTTGCTAATATATTACTGAGGTCTCACATCTATATTCATGAGGGAAATCAAAATCCCTGAAAGATTTTTTAAAAATAAAAATAAATTTATTCTAAAATTTATGTGGACAGGCAAGACAACTAGATATAGCTAAAACAATTTTGAAAAAGAAGTGAAAGTAATCAGTCTGCTCAGTTTCATTACTTGTTATATAACTAAGATAATCAAGATTGTGTGGTATTGTCAGAATAGACCCGTACATGTCAATGGAACAGAATAGAGAACCCAGAAACAGACTCACAAGAAATATGACCAGCTGATTCTTGACAAAATCGCAAGAGTATTTCAATAAAAGAAAGAGCCTTTACAACTAAAGATGCTGGAGCAATTGGACATCCACAGATGAAAAAAATAAGCATTAATATAAGTCCTATATATATATATATATATATATATATAATATATATATATATATATATATTTATTTATTTATTTTTTTGTCGTTTCCTCTTTCATTCAAATGCAGTTCTTTTCCAACATTACCTGCAATGAGCTTTGGCGCAGAGATCTGGGGACAGGGGAGGCACGTGGAGAAAAACAAAAAAGACCAGGCAATTGCACAAAGCCTTTCCCTGGAAAACCCAGGCTCTGGGGGTGGTGGGGGTCAGGACACGTGGCTGCCCCCTTCCAGCCACAGAGCTCTGGCTTTGATGGTCGAGGCACAGATGGGGATTCATCCCATTCCCCATATACAAGAGCTGTCTGGAAGCAGGAGATCAGCTGGGTGTGTATATATATGTATGTATGTGCATATAGATAGATCTATAAAAATTAACTCAAAATAGATCACAGACATAAATGTACAATGCAAAACTATAAAACAGAAAAAAAATTTGAGCTCTAGCACTAGTCAAAGACTTCCTAGACTTCACATCAAAATCACTACCTAGAAGAGAAAAAAATTGAAAATGGTAATCAAATTTAAAACTTTAGTCTGTGAAAAATCCAGACCCTGTTAAGAGAATGAAAAGATAGACTACAGATGGAAAGAAAATACTTGCAAAACATGTCTGACAAAAGACTAGTATCTAAAAATATAAACCCTCATAATTCAACAGTTAAAAAAAATCTTTTGGAAAATGGGCAAAAGACGTCAACAGATATCTCACTAAACAGGTCATACAAATTGCAAATAAGCACATGAAAAGGTATTTGACATCATTAGGAAAACACAAAGTAAAAACCACAAAGAGAGGCAGATGCAGTGGTGCATTCCTGTAGTCTCGGCTACTCAGGAGTCTGACACAAGAGGATCCCTGAGCTCAGGAGTTCAAGACCAGCCTGGGCAAGATAGTGAGACATCATCTCCAACAAATAAATTAAAAAAAAAAAAAAAAAAAGAGATATCACTACATTGCTACAAGAATGGCTAAAATGAAAAGTAGTGACAATACCAAATGCTAGTGAAGATGCAGAGAAACTGAATCATTCACACTTTACCAGTGGGAATGTAAAATGGTACAGTCTTTTTGGAAAATAGTAAGGCAATTTGTTGAAAAAGCAAGCATGTAATTACCATATAACCCAGCAATTTCTTCTGAGCATTTATCTCACACCTATACATGAATTTTTATAGCAGCATTGTTCATGGTCACCCAAAACCAGAAACAACCCATCTGTCCTTCACTGGGTGAACAGTTAAGCAAACTGTGGTATACCCACATCATGGAACACTAACTCACGAATAGAAAGGAACTGACTAATGATACACGCAACATGAATCAATCTCCAGAGAACCACACTGAGTTTTAAAAGTAAGTTCCAAAAGGTTACATATTGTGTAATTCCATTTATATAACATTTTTTAAATGACAAAATTATAGAAATGGAGAACAGTTAGGCCAGGTGTGGTGGCTCACGCCTGTAATCCCAACATTTTGGGAGGCTGAGGCAGGCGGATCATGAGGTCAGAAGATTAAGAACATCCTTGTTAACATGGTGAAACCCCATCAGTACTAATATAAAAATTAGCTGGGTGTGGAGGCACGTGCCTGTAATCCCAGCTGCTAGGGAGGCTGAGGCGGGAGAATGGCTTGAACCAGGGAGTCAGAGGTTGCAGTGAGCCGAGATCGCACCATTGCACTCCAGCCTGGCAACAGAGTGAGACTCTGTCTCAAAAAAAAAAAAAAGAAAAGAAAAGAAATGGAGAATGGTTTAGTGGTCACCAGGTGTTGAGGAGGCGGTGGCAGGAAGGAAGTGAGTGGGTGGGATTACAAAAGGGCAGCAGGAGAGATCCTTATGGTGATGGAATTATTCTGTAGCTTGACTGTGTCAATGTGATACAGTATCTACTGCAATCTTTTACTGTGGTTTTGACAGCTGTTGCCATTAGAGGAAATGAGTGAAAGATCTCTGCATTTCTCTTATAATTATGTGTGAATCTGTAATTATCCCAAAAAAAAGTTTAATTTTTTAAAAAAGCAAATACATGAAAATCAGTATGGAAAAAGAAACAAAGTGGTGGTAACCAATCTGATTCCAAGATAGAAGTTGTGCTGTTACCAACATTGGCAAGTAATTATAATTTAAAATAGAATTAAATATTTTTTCTTTCAAAAAAAATTTTTATTCCAGATAATGAAAAACCTACATAATCCTAACCCCTTGTGCTTTTGCACCAATTCAACAACAACGCCTTTGCAAAACAAGGAGAGGCACTGAAATAAATCCTTTCCAAGATCTCAAACATATTCTGAAAGTGGCCAGGTAATGTCCTTCATGTTCACTGAATAACTGAACTAACATTGTTTGTAAAACCTTGAGCTGAATTGGTCTGGCCCTTTCCTAGTTCTCATTAAGAGTTGCAATTTTATGCTCATAATGTAATTTACTTGATCAATAACTCCTTCTGGCTTGTAAACTCCAAAAGGGCATGATCCCTGTCTGTCTTTATTAATCTTGTCTCCTTATGGTCTATCCCAGAGTCTACGATATCCAACAGATACTTGAGGAATTGAAGAATACAATTATAAACTACTATTTCCATCTCTGCCCACATCATCATTACCACTGTCCTAGCAAAAAAAGAGCCTCCTAGACTTATCTTTCAGCCTAGGGAATACACTAGGCAGTAAGCTCATTGGTGCCTATGGTTAGATTGATCTCAAAGCATCTTTCCCACTCCATTTTTATTTATAAGGTTAAGGGGTATTCAGCTGTACCTGGGATTATAGCTGCTGTTTCTATTACAAGTGATTTTTTTTTTTTTTTTTTTTTTTTTGAGACGTTGTCTCACACTGTTGCCTAGGCTGGAATGAAATAGGGCAATCTTGGCTCACTGCCCACTGCCTCCCTGGTTCAAGTGATTCTCCTGCCTCAGCCTCCCAAGTAGCTGGGATTACAGGAGTCCGCCACCTGCCACCTGCCACCTCCCTCCCCGCCCAGCTAATTTTCTGTATTATTAGTAGAGAAGAGATGTCACTATATTAACCAGACTGATCTAGAACTCCTGACCTTGTGATCTACCCGACTCGGCCTCCCAAAGTGCTGGGATTATAGGCTTCAGCCACCACACCCAGCCAAAGTTATTTTTCTAAAATGAAAGAAAAAAAATCACTTGGTATTCACTCAATAGGAAACAATGCAATTGTAGAAAATAACTTTGCACTCTAGTTCATGCAATCTGGATTTGGTTAGGGACTTCATTTTCTTTGAGCTACAAGACCATTATTTGGGTTTTCCTTATAACTTTTTCAGTCAAAAGGTAAGCCTAATAAGTCACAGAGAAAAAAGAACTGATCTTCTACCATAGTACATGCACTTTAAAACATTAAGAACCCAAAAGAAGTTAACACATTCTATTTTTCTCATTTAATATGACCTTAGCATTTTAAGTGGTTATTTGATCACTATACAGGTATGCTAGCTGTGATCACACTAACTTTGTGGAAATGTATCTTTGCCTGATAGGATGTAACTGAAAATACTAAACAATTATTAAAATAGAAATTAGACAAAGAGTAGATGTTTTAATGGACAATCTTGCCCTAGAGGGGGAAAAAATACATTTACTAACTTAGAAGGCAGTGTAGAAAACTATATATTTTTATTGTATAGTCAATTATTTTACAAAGAGATCATTGAACTATTTATCATATGTTAATTATGTTGGACATTCACTGCTAATGCAGAAGTTTTACATTTTTTTCAAAACAGAATTTTTGAGCAGTCAACAGGGAAAAAGAACAGCAACGTAAAGTTTCTATGTAAGAACATATTTCATATGCAACTCGATTATCAGTGTCTCTTCCAATCTTTCCACTGTCCGCGACCTCCAAAACTAACTCTCCTACTTCTGGTCTTAACCTTGATTACCTATCATAACCTACCCCATATTAAAATTAAAGCGCTGATTAAAAAAAAAAGAATGCGGAGTTTAGGCTCTCAAAACTTATGGTTGAGTCACAATCTATCTCTTTAAATTATTTCAGGAAAAATTCAAATAGCAGAAATAAAATTTCAAACTGCTTGCTTTCAATAGTATCCTTCTTAAATTATCGCTGAACAGAATCACTGAACAAATCACCCTATCTTCTTTATATAGTACATTTCATACTTTTATTTTGCTAAGTAAAAATGTAAACCAGCAAAAAAGCTTTTCCCCCTCAAATGAACAGTATTGAGAAAAGATTAAAGGGATCAATACTTTAGATGGTGACTTATTTTTGCCTTTTCAATTTTTTGTAATTGTATTATTAGCAGAACAGTTTTCATATCCATACTTGTATGTGGATTCTTGGAAATGTAGATTACATTATAAACAAAATGTATGCATCAAAAGCAAAATGCCTGCCTCATTTATTTTTGTTCAATTTCAAATAAACTATTATACTTTTTTAGCTTACTTTAAATCATCTCCCTATAAATGTGTCTCACTCTTTAGCTTTTTTATCAGACAGGGTCTCACTAACTCACACTGGACTGCAATGGTACAACCATGGCTAACTGCAGCCTCAGCATCTCAGGCTCAAGCAATCCTACCTCAGCCTTCTCAGCAGCTGGAATCACAGGTACAGCCACCAATCCCGAGTAATTTTTTATTATTTTTGGGGGGTAGAAATAAGGTTTCACTATGCTGCTTGACTGGTTTCAAGCTCCCAGGCTCAAGTGATCCACCTGCCTCAGCCTCCTAAAGTGCTGGGATTATAGGTGTGCATCACCATACCTGGCCTTCCTTAGCTTTAAGAGCTTCCATTACAGCTGTGGGAAATGAAAATTGGGTTGGTTAGCCGGGCGCGGTGGCTCACACCTGTAATCCCAGCATTTTAGGAGGCTGAGGCGGCAGATCACGAGCTCAGGGGTTGGAGACCAGCCTGACCAATATGGTGCAACCGTCTCTACTTAAAAATACAAAAATTAGCTGGGTGTGGTGGTATGCACCTGTAATCCCAGCTACCTGGGAGGCTGAGGCAGGAGAATTGCTTGAACCCGGGAGGCAGAGGTTGCAGTGAGCTGAGATTGCACCACTGCACTCTAGCCTGGGCAACAGAGTGAGACTCTGTCTCAAAAAAAAAAAAAAAAGAAAATTGTGATGGTTAGATAGTAAGCTGTTCACATCCAAATCGTCACCATTTTACCCTCTTGAATGTTTTGTGGGGCTTGTTTTCTTTTGTGATTAAAATAATATATTATCATTTAAAATTGTATCACCAGAATCTATAGTAATATCTTTCAAAAGAAGCAACTGGTCAGAATAATATTTCCTAAATATTAGCCCTTAGTAGGGTTTCTAAGAAACCCTAAGAAAACTGAGAAAGCATCACCACTTATACAAATTTCTTTAAGAATTTAAATCTGCCTTAGATATTCAAATTAACATAGCTGAATATATGGCAATAATGATTTTCATGAAAAATGAAATTTTAGTAATGTTTTTATACAATCTAAATGAGCTACATCTGAAGAACAGTTGTATGTCAAAGGATTTATAATGACATCTAATCTGAAAGTGAGCTCCGTTTTAAACAGAATAAGAGCAGAGTTTGTGATTACAAGCTTTTGAGAACATCCAGCCAATCCGAAAACTTATTTCATAGGGTAATGAGCTGCCATTTTCCCCATTAATTGGTGTGTTATTACAATGACAGGATACACTGTAAATATCGCTAAGCAGAATAAATGACATTTGGGGAAAAAACTGTGACTGGCTTTTGTGGGTTTTTTGCAGCTCATCTTTGCAATCTTTGACCCCAATTCTGGGAAACAGCATGTCCCTGCAGATTCATGTTGTTCATTGAACAAGGTCTGGGTGACTCAGTGGGATAATCATCGCCACAGACTGTAATTGGCCTTTCGGAAGAAAAAATAAAACTATACACATTTATCCATTTATTTGATTCTAGTGCCTGCTGGAAGCGGGCACTGCAATTACAGAGGAAAAGGAAGCACGCAGAGATGAAAACAGGTAGGAGAGAGTAGAGGGCCTGCTGAACAAGCGGGCTTGGATCTAGCTTTACATATAGGTATGACTTCTCAGTTTGTTTATTCAACAATTTTTTTTGTGCAATGCCTACCAATTGCCAGCTCTCTGCAAACTGTTAGAATGAGGGAAATGAATAGTCATAGAAATGAAAACCAGTAACTCTAGAAAACGAAAGACAAAGGATCTTGGGAGGGAAATTGGGAAAATTTCCAAAGCTATACCATTTGAGGTAAAGTCTGAAGAAGAGCAATACCAGACAAAGAGGGAAAAAGTTATTTCTGAAGGTAGGTCTAGCAGAGCAAATGTCCTATGTTAAGAGGAAGCATGGCAAAGACAAATGGAAAAAAGGGCAAATGTCTAGGGTGGAGAAAGCTCAGGGGAAGTGTCTTACAAGTTGAGGCTGGAGATAACGAAAAAGCCAGACTACACAGAGCCTTGTAGATCCTCACATGGCCTGTGGAGGGTTCTGAATTCCACCGACCAATATATTACTTCCCGCAAACACGTGCCATTGGTCTTGCTACTGGAAAGAGAGGCATACTGTTTAACAGTGGGTGGCCCACACTGCTAACTCAAAGTCATAGGCAGGAATTTGATGACACAAGAGCTACAGAAAACTGTGATTCCAAAAAGTTAACTTTGCATTCTATGTACTGGTTTGGGTTCTGCCTTTGGGTTGGTAAGGTGATAAACAGAAGAGGCTATTTGAAGACAGACCTGGAGAGAAAGCGATACTGTAAGAGTGACTTTCTCTTTCTCTTTATTTTGATATTCTCAGAAGAGTCTGCCCCTGTGGAAGTTATACGGAGACAGATTTCAGATCATTATAACAAGTACCTCTCTCTCTCGGTTCCCAACCTGAGACAGGAAAATGTCTCAGGAAAGTCCACTTGTGTTGCTTGATAGGGTCTCACTCTGTCACTCCGGCTGGAGTACAGTGGTGCAATCATGGCTTACTGCAGCCTCAACCTCCTGGGCTCAACCGATCTTCCCACCTCAGCCTCCAAGTAGCTGGGACCACAGGTGTGTGCCACTGCACCTGACAAATCACTTTCTAACAGAGCAATCTGAAGACTGGGCAGGCTTTCAAGGAGGAAGACTGTTTTCGTGCTTCAGACATTTGTGTATAGTCTTGACAGATGGGTCAGGTGCCTGAAGCAGATATGCTAAATATTGAAATATAGAACAGCCATACGTTTGCCATTTCTTGTATTCCTTATTATTCTGTGAACATTATTCTGTTTAGTCAGCAGCATTTCATTGCCTCAGTGGGTATGAAACAACAGAACAAGAAAAAAAAAAAAAAACTCTTGGTTGTCAAAAGCCAAGGCCTAAGAGTCTTAAAGGACCCAGACCATAAAAATGTCACCCTAAACAATAGATTTGGGAAGATACACGGACCCAGCAGACTACAGCACCCTCTATTAAAGAAAATGTCTTTGGATCAGAAAAGGAGGAGAGAGTTGAAAACACAATTAGAAACTGAGATCTATGTATTCTGACCACTTCTGGTCCCCGACTCCCACCTCTAACCTGGTCCAAACCCAACTTAAACCTTGATAAGAATGAGGAACTGAAGGCCAGGGTAACTGACTGGCTCTCTGCACAGTCAGATTCTTGACTACCTCTAGGAAGATGCAAGGATCTTAATTTTACCATGTCTTAAGGAACAGAGGAGCAGAGAAGGCACAGTTTCCATGGCCAAAAGTGGAATAGGAGTAGCATACTGCATTTAAAGCATCCGAGAAGCACTTGGATATGGCACAGAAACATGAAAAGGTTTTTCTGTGGAGGCAAAAAGATGTAGTTGTAGCTTGGGTAGACCAATAGTTGCAGATCAGAAGAACAAGAACTTCAGTAGGTTCCTGTCTGTGTTAAGTAGTTAATGCAGACACACATTTTGATTGTCTTTGCCTGTGCCATTTTTACTTTTAGACATTTAAAACCTATATTTTGATGATGATCACTGATTACAACAGAAGTCAGCTGTTTATATGGCAATTAAGACCAGGTCCCGGGCCAGGTGCAGTGGCTCAGGCCTGTAATCCCAGCACTTTGGGAGCCGAGGTGAATGGATCACAAGGTCAGCAGTTCAAGACCATCCTGGCCAATATGGTGAAACCCTGTCTCTACTAAAAATACAAAAATTAGTCGGGCGTGGTGGCGGGTACCTGTAATCCCAGCTACTCGGGAGGCTGAGGCAAGAGAATTGCTTGAAACCAGAAGGCGGAGGTTGCATTGAGCCGAGATCTCCACTGCACTCCAGCCTGGGCGAAAGAACAAAACATCTCAAAAATAAATAAAAATAAAGACCAGGTCCCACCTTCCTATATATTGCTATTTAATAAGTTTCCTAGACAGATGAAAAACGGAGGATGGGAAAGAGCTTCTAAATTAAGACTACATTTTCATTGCCCAGAAGAGTAGTAACCTGAAAATAGAATTTACATTCATTTTTAAAAAGATGATGTTACATCCTCTCCAGCCTTATTGTGTGGGCTGAGAGTTATATTTATCTGCTCCTCAGAGTTTGTAGCAACATGCAGTGGTGGCTTTTCATATAGATTTACTTTTTGAGACACCTATCAATAACAGACAGGTAGAGCTAAATCAGAACTTTACCACCTAAAACAAAAATCTATTCCCTTTTGGAGAAGAAAAACTATTTATGTGAGAATAAAATAAATTTTAAATATACATAGAGGTAAGTGACAACAAAAACACTGAGCCCAAACAACCTAAGGATTCTCCAGGAAAATGTCATCTGCATGCCAAGAATCAGCAAAGATGTTGTTTGTCTTTACACAAAGTCTCCAACAGAGTCATAGCCCAATTCTCACAAGCATCTCACACCAAATGAACTGCTTGCTAGAGTAGAACAGCCTACGCAGGATCTTTTGTAAACCTGACTGTAGTCACTTTAAGTCAGAGAACATTGGCAAGCTGTCCTCTGCCTCAGAGTCTGTCTGTCAGAACCATTTCAACTAAAACACATCACCAAAGCAGGTAAACACATCACCAAAGCAGGTACACACATCTCTTTGGTCCATATTTAGTTTGACGGTAATGTATTTCTATTGCACCAAACTATTTCCTTTAAACCTGTTTTGCAGTCTGGGACGCCAGAAAACAGTTTGGGGAAGCCAAGTGAGAATGGAATCCTCACTCTGCCTGACGCAGTTATTCCTTGAATGAACTGAGGATACAAGGACAGTGTTGCGCTACTATTACAGAATACTACAGGCTGGGTACTCCAGAAGAGATGGAAATTTATTTACTCACAGTTCTGCAGACTGACAAGTCCAAGACTGAGGTAGTGGCTCTTGGTCAAGAGAGAGCGTCCTTGCCGCAGTCACAGGAGCAGAAGGCAAAAGCCGTCTGACAGCTGCAAACAATGTGAAGCCACTTTTATAAGGGCCTCAATCCCACTAATAAGGAAACAGCCCTCATGTCCTAATTACCTTTTGATGCTTAAGAGGCCCAACCTGGTAACACTATCACATTGGCAACACTTGAATTTGGAGGGAACACGTTCATATCACAGCAGTGGGTATGACTAATTTAGATTATGGTGGATCAGTAAACCCACAAATTACAATAAATGGACAAAGAATAATTCTCTCTCTAGGAATTAATGCCCAGAGAGGCCCAGGAACTTGAAAAAATTGTGCTGTGACTCTGTTATTCCAAGCTCATGCCAAATCATTTCTTATACTTGGTTTTCCTCTCAATATTTCTCTTTCATATAGAAACATTATGTAAATGTTAATAGAAATAATATACAAATGGAGTTTCCTTTAAAAAATCTAACACATCATTATTTCTTTTTTATTTATTTATTTATTTTTAAAATTTTACTTTAGGTTCTGGGGTACGATGTTGGTTTCACAATAGCAAAGATCTGGAACCAACATCAGTCTTACTTCTTTCAAGTCTTGTGTTTGTAATGATAATCAAGGATCCATGTCAGTGTAGCACAGAAGCCGTGTTTGTTCCTACATGAAATTTTTGTATCTTATTAGTATTTTGAAGTGATCAAGACAAGCTTTCTGATAATTAAAGAGAAAGTCTTAGTAACATATGAAGACCTTGACAGAAAAAAAGAAAAAAGAAAATCCTGCGGGAGTGCCTTCCTTTAGTCCTAGAAGTAACTCGTCTGCCTCATTTCCATCCTTTAAGCCATCTGGTGAAGTTATGAGTGCAGATAAAGCAGCTGTGAAGGAAATACTTTCCCCTGGGTTAAAAAAAAAAGTGATTGATGAAAAAAAGCTGTTCCTTCTTTCTAATTTTGATGAGGCTGGTCTCTACGGGAACCGAATGCCCTGAGGATGCCCGGATGAAGAAAACAGGATTCAGGATTTAAGGCTATAGGGATCTGCTGATTATGGTTGGAGGTTAACTGTTAAGATTTATTTTATTGGTTCTCCACTTATACAGATGGATAGATTCTGAACAGTTTGTCCCCAATCCTGTTTTCCATAAGCCTGGCTATTTTTAGTGTGCAATTTTACAAAACATTTGGCTTTTCAGGAATACACATTACTTTACAACAGAACGATCACTCTCACAGGTTGAGTTATTTGGAAAGTAGATTCCGAGACAGAGTTGAGCGTGCAAAATGTTTGCTATGAAGGACCCTTGAACGACATCTGTGGAAGGGAAAAGAAGGAAACAGGGGAAAGGAGGAAATTAGCCACCGTGCAGGCTGAACAGCCTCAGCTGATTTCACTGGATGGCTCTGGAGCTAAAATGGCTATTAGGGTGCTCAGTATTGGTCCAAAATAGCTGGGCCTTTATACTCTATGGTTGATCAGTTAGTTAGTGAATGTGGGCCACCCACTCCTCCCATCCAGGGCTATAACCTTGAGTGAGGCAGCTTTGTACCTGAAGCAGTCACAGAAGGGGCTGGCAGTTGGAGGTCTGCTGAAAACATTCTGTGACTCACAGCAAATCCTTCCTTGAACGGGGATCTGGACAACGTATCTCCATGTCCACTGCATCTTGAACTATCAATAAACTAGAGATTCACAACTTCTACTCCCACAATTCATCATTACAGGTGTGAGCCACCACACCCAGCTCTGCCTTACGCTTTTTAAAAACAGTAATGTGTGTTTTTATTGTAGCATAATTTTTTTTCACTTGGCAGGCACTCATGAACATTTTCCTATGTCAGTATATGTTTTACCTATAAGATTCTTTTTTCTTTTTTAAATTGATGCATAATAGATGTACATAGTTTCAGGTACATGTAATAATTCGATATATTCATACAGTTTGTAAAGATCAAGTCGATGTGCTTTAATTGGATCACTCTGGCTGCTCTATTGAGAACAGATTGTGGAGGGACAAGGGTTGAAGTAGGGAGATTAGTCAGGAAGTTGCTGTAATAATCCAGGTGAGAGACAGTGACAGGCTAGTAGGGTAAGAGGTGCTAGCTTGGTACAGAAAGGGGTCAAACTCTAGGTATATTTCAATTCAATTTTCTCATATATACTGATCTGAATAGTAGATATTAAATGATGGTCATAACAGCTGCATATATATCAAAATTATCTTAATGAATTGCTATCAGTTTTGATGTTACATTTC
Organism: Alouatta palliata; assembly: GCA_004027835.1. Classification (NCBI taxonomy): domain Eukaryota; kingdom Metazoa; phylum Chordata; class Mammalia; order Primates; family Atelidae; genus Alouatta; species Alouatta palliata. The sequence continues at coordinate 51,044 of PVKV010015053.1, forward strand.
TTAAAATGCTCCTTAAGAGTGTAAGCTATTACAGAAATGTGATGTTTACGGTTGGACGAAATAAACATCTATGCTGGAGTAATATTCACGGGTGGAATAGAGGCCAGCCATGCCGTCTAATTGAAAGACTTTTGCATGAAAATAGGTGAGGGCATGGGGAAAATCCAAAATTGGCATAATCTTTATACCAATGATGGTATAGTTTGAGGGCCAGTTGAAAGGGCCTGTTGGTATTTGACAGATTCTGTCCATCCAAAGATAATTGTTTATAGATGGTGATAGTCTTAGACCTCATTGGAATGGCCAATTAAATGTGACTCAAGAACTAAGAGATTAAAGTGTCTTCGACAAGTACATAGCCTTCCTCTAGGTCACACTGGGAAATATTCCCCAAGAAGCAACTTTAGCTTTATGTACCTGAGGGCTTAAAGATTCTAAAAGTTGGAGGTGCCAGAATGCACTGATTCATGATGAAGTCCGGGCACCACACTAGATGATTATGTGTGTTAGCTCATGTCATGTGCACAATAACCCAACCAAATATCTGAAATCTCATTTCATGGGTATGGAAACTCTGGTTTATCAAGGTAAAATGGCTTACCCAGGGTGATGAGTTAGTGAGAGATGGAGACAAGATTTAAATTAATCTGCATGCATGGAAATCTGTGACCTTTTTTCTGTAACTCACAAAGGAAATTTGCAGGACTCCATGGCCCAAGGTACTTTAAAGTCAATCCTAGGAGATAGAGTGTGGAGGGACTCTGGCCATTTCCATGGCAACCATGGGGATGGGACTCTTAAAGAGATGTGAGGAGTTATGGTTTCCACACCTACCTGGTCAGGCATTACAATCACCATGACTATCAGAGATACACATTTCTTCTCATATTGAAAGTTTTCCAGGTGACTTCAGTGCAGACAGCCCGTCACTGGCTTGACATTTCATGCTTGATGAAGAGCACTCAGAATTAGGTGTAGGGACAAAAGTGATCACCTGTGACATACAGTCTACAGGTAGCAACCTGAGACTCAGTGGCCAAAAGAGTCCAAAGAAATCTGGGCTTGCAATTTGCATCAAATGTAAAATAATTTTCTTCAGTTTTGTTTCTAAACAATTAATCCTTTTGAGGTACTAAGGCATCATTTCCTGCATTGTGGGAGTCTCATGGAATGACACAATATTAGAGGTGGAAGGAAATTCAGTGATTTTTTTTCTCTTACTTCGGAAGCGAGGGGACCAAGACTCAGGGATAAAGTGACTTGTCAGAGGTCACTAGAATCCAGATCTAATGCTCACTCCAGCACATTGTTCATCAAGCCATTCTGCCTCTCTAAACACTTTTCCCAATGTTGTGTGCTATTCTGCTGAAAACACTTGGTATTCTCGGGGTTTAATTTCAACATTCAATTTTGCCTACATGCAGCTGTCCCCAGAAACAAATTCTGAGTATCGAAAAAGCTATTCCCTGTCCACACAATTTTAATGATTTAGATTTTTTCAGCAAGCACAGGACCCTAGCCTGGTTTTAAATGCCAGACTTTTCTGTATTTCATTTTCATTTTTAAAGGTTATTCTAATATAGATGGGGGAGGGCGAAGCATAGCTTGCTACCTCTCTCCAGCACTCACACGGTTTCTTTAATGCACTAAACTCTTCATCTACCTCTCAGTCATGCATTCAGTGTTAAACCACATCTTCTCATTTATTTCCCCAATAACTGTTATACCGACAGATTTTGGAAAGAAAAATGACTGAAACATTTGCTATACCTAAGCCATTTCCTGTCTACTCTTCTGCTTTAAACAAACACTTCTGGCTGGGCGCGGTGGCTTACACATGTAATCCCAGCACTTTGGGAGGCTGAGGCAAGCGGATCATCAAGTCAACAGATTGAGACCATCTTGGCCAACACGGTGAAATCCCATCTCTACTAAACATACAAAAGTTAGCTGGGCATGGTGGCACGCGCCGGTAGTCCCAGCTACCGGGAGGCTGAGGCAGGACAATCGCTTGAACCCAGGAGGCAGAGGTTGTAGTGAGCTGAGATTGCGCCATTGCACTCCAGCCTGGCGACAGAGTGAGGGGAAAAAAAAAAAAAAAAAAAAAAACTTCTTTGGCTAAAATGTTCTCTGTTCATGCCAGGAGAAGCCAGGCTTCACTGAAGGAGCAGCTGCTTGCTGATTGGCTGCTGCAGCATGTGGAAGGGAGGGTAATCAGATCAGCGCTGTCCTCCATGCCTCCATTTCTCCATGGATGCCCTCGGACAGCTGTAAGGGAGAAACGGACAGTCCAACTCTGTCTTTGTAGTCTTCCCGTTGTGTGTTTTTAACCCAGATTTGAATATGAAAGCCTAATTATGAAGCTACTGACAGAAGGATGGTTCACATCTGGTCTTAGAAACTTCTGCTGTGTTTCTACAAGAAAGCCAGTCATTGACAGACATACTAATGGGCCTGTGATATAGAACTCAAAACTTAAAAAGTTCTAACCCATCAAGAAATCTCATTCATCATTTCATTTTTTGGAAAGGATATAAAAAATGAAATGTCAGAGCTATAATGTCAGGACCATTTCAAATGTCAAGTGCTTGTTGTTGCACAGCCTGGCTGTCTGCTGTTCTGATCAAACCTCCAACTGGCATAATAATTACAGATGATACATCGCATTTTCATGCACAACTGGACGCAGATTTATAACAAATCATACAAAAACATTCTCACTGCCCAGCCTGAAATTTTCTCCTTTTGCTACATAGCTTAAGATTTTTCTTCTGAAGCAGAGCATCAATACTAGTGCAAGACAGCATTCACGAATGAGAAACAGGTGCAGAAAAAAAAAAGTTTCTCAAATAAACCAGAACTTGGTCATTTATAATATACAGATGCAACAAGAGCCAAGAGGCAGCAAACACATTTAACACAGGCATGTTTAATCTAAGAATGCTAAACTGCAGAGACACTTTCCAGATAATCCAGTTCTATTTCAAGGTGTACATTAAGTGTACAAGGAAACACATATGAGAGTTCTATTTTGAATGGATAGGTATGGAGACAATCCTTCAATTTAATCATTTTTTTAATCTGCAGAGAGAGCACAGAAAAGCAACAATACATCTGCTTAGGATCTTTATGGAAGTCTCTATTGGATTAAAATAAATGCTATATTCACAAGCCTATACGAATTATAACAAAGACTTGAAATCAACAGCATGTACATGGGGAAGATTCTATTTCTTCTCTACGGAAATGTTGTGCTCATTGATAACAGGGAAAGGTATTCTCAAAACTACTTCATTTTCACCTTCCCTAGACCAGCCTTGTCAGGAGATTTGGAGGAGTCTGTCTCCGTGTCTGGCTCCTTCCCATTATAGATTACTCTCAGCACGTTGGAGAGGTCGAAGCTTTTGTAAACAATATCCAGGAGATCCTGATCTTTTGCAATGCCATTGATAAATTCTTCTAAAGTCAATTCTCCTGGAAAATAATAAACAAACAGTTAAGAGGCATCTATACTACTCATTGGCACAAATAATACACTCACTGGTATGTTTGTTGATATTCTTTTGATATCCTTTCCCCTCAACCAGATTCTAAAGTCTTTGAAGATCTTCATTAAAAAAAAAAATTCAATGGTGGAGCTACCAATGAAAATAAAGACAATAAATAAAATCCATTTTTATGTTCAGTTGAGAACATCAGGTGATACCCTGGATGAAATAAGAGCACATATACAATTATATCTCTGCACAGTACTGGTTTGTGAACTTTTAATCTTGAAGATACGACCAAGTCTTAGGAGCAAGATAGATTGGAGATTTTTTTTTTAAAATATATATACTTTTTATTGCATTTTAGGTTTGGGGGTACATGTGAAGAACATGCAAGATTGTTACATAGGTACACACATGGCAGTGTGATTTGCTGCCTTCCTCCCCATCACCTGTATCTGTTATTTCTCCCCATGCTATCCCTCCGCAACTCCCCACCCCCTGCTGTCCCTCCCCTTTTTCCCCCCGACAGACCCCAGTGTGAGATGCTCCCCTCCCTGTGTCCATGTGTTCTCATTGTTCAACACCCGTCTATGA
>PVKV010015054.1:0-29415 GCA_004027835.1 Alouatta palliata
GGAGGGAGGAAGGAAGGAAGGAAGGAAGGAAGGAAGGAAGGAGGGAGGGAGGGAGGGAAACGGGGACAGCCAGCTGTCCTGTAGCACCTCGACACTTTATTTTTATAAATCAGAGGTCCTCGAAGCATGGGAGGGCACGTGAAGCTCACCCTAGCACTTTTATCTGTTGAAACAAACGTTCGTTCCGTGTCTGCCGGCCAGTGAAGTTGGGTCAGCCTGCATGGTGTCCCTGCCCACGCTGAGTGATCAGCTCATGTGACCACCCTCATCAGGGACTCCTCCTGCAACAAAAATTATTTTTGTTATTATTCTTTAAAGTCTGACCATGACAGCCGGGGCCTCAGGAATGTCCACGTAAACACATTCACAATGTATCACGTGTTCCGTCTCAGCAAAGACCTTCTGCGTGAACAGAACCCAGGGAAGACAGCAACTATCTATTATTAAATAAACGCAACTGTCGACACAGATACAATCTGCAAATGAGTCACTGCTCAATGCGGGCGAGTTGCAGGCGGACGTTTCCCAGGACATGGGTGTGATAGATGTCCATGGTCACTTTTCACTTCTGAGGCCTTATGCAGTGAGACGCTGAAATTGCTCGTGTGAGTAGAGATGTGTTAATCCCGAAAGGCAATTGCTGGGCAGTCGTAGTCTCCTGAGGCGGCTCCAGCCGTGAAGACGCCGGATCCGATTGAGCCAGCAGCCTCTGAGCTGTACCAAGCACTAAGGAACTCCTTATCCCCCGAGGAAGCAGTCGGCTTTCATCCTTAAAACTGGCCCCCTCTCACACACGCCAGAGCGATGCTGGGGACACCGTCAGGTGCAGCTAGGATGGTGACTTTGCTGGGTGTCTAAGGAAACCTGGAATGTGGTTTTTTTTTCTTGTTACTTTTTTTTTTTTTTTTTTGAGACAGTCTCACCCAGTCACCAGGCACCAGGCTGGAGTGCAGTGGCGCGACCTCAGCTCACTGCAACCTCCGCCTCCCGGGTTCAAGCGATTCTCCTGCCTCAGCCTCCCGAGTAGCCAGGACTACAGGCGCATGCCACTACACCCAGCTAATTTTTTGTGTGTTTTTAAGAGACGGGATTTTTTTGTGTTTTTAAGAGACAGGGTTTCACCACGTTGGCCAGGATGGTCTCGATCTCTTGACCTCGTGATCCGCCCGCCTCCGCCTTCCAAAGTGCTGGGATTACAGGCGCACCTGGCCGGAATGTGTTTTAATGGGGTACAATAAGACATGGAGATGCAGAAATGACTGGCATGGCAGAAGAAGCCTATCTAGGGACAGATCCCTAGAGACGGGGCCTGGCACCAGGGACACCCGTGGAGGCACCAGGCTTGGTCAGGAGGCAGAGGGAACGGGGGTTCGCACGGGCAGGGGTCTTGACTGTGGTTTCCTAGGAAGGAATGGGCGAGGCAGGGGAAGTGGGTTGGCGCTGGCTAGTTTGGATGATTTTGGGGATCTCTGGGCTGTGGGACTGGCTCTGATTGTCTGTACCTGGCTCTGGGGTGATGAGAACAGGTAAACAGTGGCCTGGAACATGGGACCCAATAGAGGAGGGGCTTAGGGGCGGGATCTGGTCGACTGGTTTGCGGGTGAGAAGCACACCCCCAGGCCCGCTGTTTGCTGCCTCTAGGAATCTGCTACTTTGGGAGGGGCCGTCTCCCCAGGGCCAGCAAGGCTTCAGATGTCAAAGCATCAGGATACAGAAAATAAAAGGCAATGACTTCAGCAGGGTTGGAGCAGAGTGGAGCGAGAATCAGGGAACAGAGGAAGGTGGTTATGAGTGGGCTCTGGGCTCTGGGCTCTGACTTTGTTCACAGCTCAGCGTCTCCCCAGCCGGAATCCGCAGTCCAAGCACAAACGGCGGCTTTGAACAAACACCTAAGCGTGCTTGGCTGCCAGCGCCCCAGCAGGCATCCGTTTCAGTGCCCGAGTCCCCAGGCTTCAGGGTGGTTCCAGAGATGGTTCTCCAGGGCTTGGGAGGGTTGGTGGTCTCAGGAGTCCTTTGTCCGCTGCAGGAAGCGAGGCCTCGTGGCCGACCCAGGGAGGGCAGCCTCGCTCTGGGCTCTGGCCTTGCTGGCTGGAAGCCCCCACTGCATCCCAGCCTGCGGAGGCAGGTCCCAGCTCAGAATGAGGGCTTGACGAGTGGCAGGTGGGGGGCCCTCCCACAGAAGAGGCAGGGGATGTGGGCCCTCCAGCTGCCTGCTAAGCTGCAGAGCTCCAAGGCCTCCCAGAAAGAGAATCTCTGCAGAGCCGGGGCCTGCTGCTAGCTCAGACTGGATGCTGAATGCTCTGTGTGGTAATACCCAGCACTCCCTGCCAGGCTCAGTCCCCAGAGAGAGTGAGCCACCAGGGACCCCCTTGCCTCAGCTCCTCACCTGTGCCTGGGGACAAGCACCCCGCTGGCAGGGTTGTGGGGAGGATTCTGAGGTGTGCCCAGCACTCTGGCCATTACGGCGGGGGCGCCCAGCACCGTTGCCCATGCCAGCTGCTCTTGGTTTTGTTTTGAATGTCGTCACCTCCCAGGGACACTGGCTAAGGTTGGGGAGCGCCGTTTAACACACGGAAGTGATGTTCATTCTTTCAGGTTTTAGCTGCTTCCGGACAGGAGGGCACCTTGGTGCAGGTGAACCCCACCGACATCTCTAGGACCCCCAGCCTCAGGGACAGACACCTGGCTGTCGATCATTTCAAAGCCACCAGCCTTTTTTATAATCTCAATTTTGCTCCAATTTAATTAAATTTTTTAGAAATTCAGATTTTTTTTTTCTCACTTTTTTTAATTGTACTTGAGGTTCTGGGGTCCATGTGCCGATCACGCAGGATTGTTGCATAGGCACATACATGGCAAGGTGGTTTACTGCCTTCATCCTCCCGTCACCTATATCTGGCATTTCTCCGCATGTTATCCCTTCCCACCCTCCCCTCCCCCCAATGTCTCTCCCTTGGCCCCCCCTCAACAGACCCCAGTGTGAGATGCTCCCCTCCCTGTGTCCACGTGTTCTCATTGTTCAACACCTGCCTATGAGTGAGAACATGCCGTGTCTGATTTTCTGTTCTTGTGTCAGTTTGCTGAGGATGATGGTTTCCAGATTCATCCATGTCCCTACAAAGGACACGAACTCATTATTCTTTATGGCTGCATAGTATTCCATGGTGTATATGTGCCACATTTTCTTTGTCCAGTCTATCATCATGGGCATTTGGGTTGGTTCCAGGTCTTTGCTATTGTAAACAGTGCTGCAATGAACATACGTGTGCATGTGTCTTTATAATAGAACGATTTATAAGCCTTTCGGTATATACCTAGTAATAGGATTGCTGGGTCAAATGGAATTTCTATTTCTAGGTCCTTGAGGAATCGCCACACTGTCTTCCACAATGGTTGAACTAGGAGAGGAAGGGACGTTTGGAGCAAACTGCAGGAAGACTTCTGCGTTTCTGGGCCCCGGGCTTTTAATCACTTGGGGCCAGGAGATGCCGAAGTCTTCCTGGGGTTTGTTCCAAACGTCCCTCCCTCTCCTGGGCCCCGGAGGTACGGGAGAGCCCTGCCCTTTCTGCCCTGTTTGGGTGAAACCCGAGCTCACTTCAGCCCCAAGCAGCTCCTGCCCTGACTGCCTGGGGCGGCAGTTTCCTCCCAGCCTGGGCCAGGCACTGTGCTGAGGCCTGGATGCCTTTCATCCCCACACCTAGAGGTGGGTCCTGCTGTCACCCCTGCTTTTACAGCTGAGTAAACTGAGGCACTATGACATTGAGCAACCCACAGGAGTTTTACCAACCATCCCAGGCTTGACCCAAAATGTGGATCAACTGCCAGATCCGAGTTCTTCGCACAGCCAGGGCCCTGCCTTGCTTTCTCTTCCCCGGCGCTGGAAGAGCGGCAGGTGCCCCACCCTGTGATTTTTCCCCAAATGCAAATCTCTGTATTGCTTTTCTCTGACTCTACAAACGCTTATCTAGTTGTTGCCTTAAATCAAAACAACTTGGGGGCTGGGCGTGGTGGCTGACTTCTGTAATCCTAGCACTTTGGGAGGCCAAGGAGGGTGAATCCCTTGAGGTCAGGAGTTCAAGACCAGTCTGGCCAACATGGTGAAACCCCTTCTCTACTAAAAATACAAAAGCTAGATGGGTGCTACAGCCAAGCACCTGTAGTCTCAGCTACTCAGGAGACTGAGGTAGGAGAATCGCTTGAACCAGGGAGGCTGAGGTTGCAGTGAGCAGAGATTGTGCCACTGCGCTCCAGCCTGGGCAATAGAGGGAAAGGAGGCAGACACATCAGTCCCCCTTTCTCCATCTTGACCAGAAGCAGAAAGTTTTTTCTCTTTACCCCAGATCTGTCTCTGCAGTAACCGCCCAGCTGCTGGAACACATCCAGGCACATACGCAGGCTGGGCATGGCCCTTGTCCCCAGTCCCCTGCGGGGGGGAAGAAGCGAGGGTACAGGGCTGTCAGAAGCACTCATGGGCCTGGGACACACAGTCCTAGTGTAGAGACAAACACCTTTGCTTCCCAGGCCTCGAGAAGAGCCTCCTCTCCTCAGTGGGGAGAGCTCTGCAGGAGCCGGAACGTAGCTCTGGAAAGGCTTAGCAAGAGCGCTTCACAGCGTTTCTTCTCAGGAGAATTTTGATTGTAAAGAATAAGGAGAGTTGGGTGCCATAGCTCACATCTGTAATCCCAGCACTTTGGGAGGCTGAGGTGGGCAGATCTCGAGGTCAGGAGATCGAGACCAGCCTGGACAACATGGTGAAATCCATCTCTATTAAAAATACAAAAATTACCCATGCATGGTGGCACACACCTAATCCCAGCTACTTATGAGGCTGAGACAGAATCGCTTGAACCTGGGAGGCAGAGTTTGCAGTAAGCCAAGATTATGCCACAGCACTCTAGCCTGGGCAACAGAGTGAAGATCTATCTCAAAAAAAAAAAAAATACGATGATGTTCTCTGTGTGTGTCTACCTTGTGGTATTACTGAAGGCAGTTGGGGTAGGGGGATGGGGCTAGCCGTATCCCACCCATCGTCCTGGGCATTTCTCTGACCCCCACCCAGCTCCTGTGGGCTCCACAGACCATCCGATCTAGCACCCAGCCTCCAGCTCGCTTGGCCTATTATCTACTTTTATTTTGTAAGTAGGTTGATGGAGACGCATTTCTGAAAATCTTGGAGGAATGAACAGGTTGGTTTCTTAGGGGATTTGCTCAGGAAATGAGATTTTTCCCATCTCCCAAAGGAGAAAGGACATGTCTAAATTATTGATAACAAAACACGCTCATCTAAGAAGCGGCATGCTCCAGTTACCCGCGCGCTGAGTCGTGGTGTCTGCCCTGTATTAACGCGGCTCCTTTTCCTGTCTCTGCCGTTCTCCCCGCCCCACCCCCATCCCATTGGCACTGCTCACAGCCACACCTGGGGAGGACCAAACCCAATGCCTCCACCACCACCAACACTTCTGCTAGGAGGCCCCCGTCCTCAGTCCAGCCATGTCCCTCTCTGCAGAGAGGTGGTACCTCTTCAGGTCTCAAACAGTTTTCATCTCTCCAAGGAATGTCAGATGGGTCTTAAAACCTCACCCTCGTAGTAAAGACATCCCAGCCACGGCTGTGAACATAGCCAGGCTCGCTCTCCACGCTCAGGGGCAGGGGGTCAGGAGCAGGACACAGCAGCCACATGGGGACTGGACGGCCATCCAGACATCATCATTACCAAACTCTGTTTCAGCTGAGTGTTGGAGGGAACTTGGCAGGCAGCGCCAGCTCCAAAGGGGCAGCTCAGACGGGGACTCCACTTCCCCTAAGTACACATTAGAAGGAAGAACAGCCTGCTCAGCGTAATCAGACACCAGCAAGGGAAAGTGACCAAGAAATCTGGGAGCCCAGAGGTGTTCATGGCCCACAGTCCATGTGCAGTCGGGGACGAGGGCTGTGTTGCTCTCATGCAGTGCTGTGCCCTGTGCCTGGCTGCAGGGCAGAGAAAGGAAGGCAGCTCCCTCCCAGAGGCACACAGCCCGCTGTGCCATCAGGGAAGACTCGGAGAATGACCTGGACAGGGTGGTTTCAGCTTGTCTCCATCTCATTCTATAGATGGTTTTATCCATTGTCATAGCCACATGAAATCAGACAGAAGCGTGTCAGCAGACAGAAGTCAAGGTCAGACAATGGAAGGCAGAGGGCGGAAAATGAGGCCGTGGGGCTTCTAGACACCACCAGCAAGGCTGAGCCAGAATTATATTTTCTCTGACTTGCTCGTGGCTGAAGCAAAATGGGAAATGTGGCCAATGACATGATTCTCATTGTCTTAAAAAGTGGATTAAAATCCAAATGTCGTCCCAGGCACAGTGGTTCACGCCTGGAACCCCAGCACTTTGGGAGGCTGAGGCAGTTGAATCACCGGAGCTCAGGAGTTTGAGACCAGCCTGGGCAACATGGTGAAACCCCATCTCTACTAAAATATAAAAATTAGCCGGGCATGGTGGTGCACACCTGTAGTCCCAGCTACTCGGCAAGCTGGGGCAGGAGAATCACTTGAACCCAGGAGGTGGAGGTTGCAATGAGCTGAGATCACGCCACTGTACTCCAGCCTGGGTGACCGAGTGAGATGTCTCAAAAAAAAAAAAAAAACCAAATGTCCATCTGCAGATGAATGGATAAACATATCCCATTAGAGTCCATGTAATGGAATATCACTCAGCCTTAAAAAGGACTGAAATTCTGTGAAATTCTGACCCAGGCTGCAACAGGGATCAACCTTGACATTATGCTGATGGAAATGGTCAGGCACAAAAGGACAGATACCATCTGATTCTGCATGATGAGTGGCTCTAGAGTAGCTGGATTCATAGAGATAGAAAGCAGAAGAGGGGTCACCAGGGGCTGAGGGAGGGGGAGTGGAGGGGAGTGTTTAATGGGGACAGAGTTTTAGTTTGGAGAGATGAAAAGTCCTGGTGATGAGTGGTGGGAACGGGAGAACGGCAGTGTCATGTGCTTAATGCCACTGAACCGTGCACCGAAAGGTGGTGAAAATGGTGCCTTTTATGTTATGGGCATTTTACCACAAAAAAATTCAAAGAAAAAAGTGGCTTCCAAATATGCGTCAAAGGAAGAACCATTTTCCTGGGGTCCTTTAGTCTGAAAGGTCTTTCTCGGGGTCCAAGTGTGTGAGGCCACCATGGTATGTGGCCTCTAGGTTCCTCTAGTCTTCCCCATTAGGAGTTCCAGACCAGCCTAGACAGCAAGGTGAAACCCAAAAATGAGCCCAATGTGGTGGCGTGTGCCTGTAGAACCTGCTACTCAGGAGGCTGAGGTGGGGGGAGCCGAGATGGTGCCACTGCACTCCAGCCTAAGTAACAGAGTGAGACTCTATCAAGAAAAGAAGAGATGCCGGGTGCGGTGGCTCACGCCTGTAATCCCAGCACTTTGGGAGGCCGAGGCGGGTGGATCACGAGGTCAAGAGATCAAGACCATCCTGGTCAACATGGTGAAACCCCGTCTCTACTAAAAAAAAAAATACAAAAAATTAGCTGGGCATGGTGGTGCGCGCCTGTAATCCCAGCTACTCAGGAGGCTGAAGCAGGGGAATTGCTTGAACCCAGGAGGTGGAGGTTGCGGTGAGCCGAAATCGCGCCATTGCACTCCAGCCTGGGCAACAAGAGCGAAACTGTCTAAAAAAAAAAAAAGAAAAGAAGAGAGGAGGGGAGGGGAGAAAGATAGAAGGAAGGAGAGAAAGGAAAGAAAGAGGAAGGGAAGGGGAATGAAAGAAGAAAAGAAGGAAGGAAGGAAAGGGAAAAAGAAAGAGAAAGAGGAGAGGGGAGGGAAAGTAAAAGAAAAAAAGGAAGGAGGAAGGGAAGGAGGGAGGGGAAGGGAGGAAGGAGGGAAGGGAGGGAAGGAGCGGGGAGGAAGGGAGGGAAGGTAAAGAAGGAAGAAAGAAAAGAAAGGAAATGGGGAAGAAAGGAAAGGAAAGAAGGGAAGGGAAAGAGAAGGGAAGACTCTAGGAGGGGCATATATGATAGGGTTTTCGTGGTCAGGAGTAACTTCATAGAGAAGTTGTGGAAGGGCAATGACCATGAAGAAAGGGCCACCATGCTCTGGAAACCAGGCCCAGCAAGCCCAGGGTGAGTGGGGTACAGGCAGAGGGTGAAAGCCAGGCCCACTGTGCCCCCACAGCCCTCGTGGGCACTGCCCTGAAGGTGAGAGACAGCCTTGGGGAAGGGGGGTCGGCAACTCCTCTGCGGCTGCCCTAACAGACGAGCACACACTGGGAGGCTTCACAGGACAGACGTGTATTATTCTCTGACAGCTCTGGAGACAGAGCTGTGAGGTCTAGAATGCAGGTGTCGCAGGGCCCTGCCATCTGAAAGTTCTGGGCAGGCTCCTCTTTTCCAGGGCCCAGCAGTTTTCAGCTTCCCCCGGCCTGTGGCTACCTCCCTCCAATCTCCGCCTCCGTCCTCACACCCCTTCTCCCAGTGTGTGTCCCCCGGGGTCCTCTCCTCCTCTTACGAGGACCCCGGGCATTGGATGGAGGGCTCACTCGGTTCCGCTCTGACCTCATCTTCACTAATCACATCTGCAAAGAGCCTGTTTCCAGATGAGGTTCTGGGCGGACATGGACCCTGGGGACAGCATTCCAGCCCATGTGGCGGCATCTCCTCTGCATGCAGAAGTCCAGGGGTGTCTGTGGATAGGTGGAGATGACCCAACGCTGGGCTCCAGCGCCCGAAGCTTGGCTGTCTGGAGGCACTCCTGGTGGAGATGCCACTCTGGCCCTCCCACCCACCCCCCACCTCTGGGCCCGAGAGCCATTTCTGCAGCCTCAGTGGGGTCTCTGTCTCCCCCACTGCCATCTGCTTGGTGGCACTGGGCCTTCTTCTCTTGCCTCTGCCCCTTGGAAGTTGTGTCAACCTTGGGAAAATCCCTTCTCTGGGCTTCTGTTTCTGAGCCTGGCTGACCGGTACAGGTGGGGGATACGCGATGGAGTCCCTGGCACATCGTGGGTGTTGTAAATGCCTCTCAGCGGTGGGCCAGTGAGCTCAGTTCAGTCCACAGGTGTGCGCTAAGTTCCACTCATGCAAAGACGGCACCTTCCCCACAGTCCCCACCTCAGGGCAGCCAGGTGCCTGCAGACCTCACCCCACCAGACAGAACCCCTAACATCTCACCCAAGCAATGGACTGTGGCCGAGTCTGCAGTCCCAAATGACACCCCTGGGCAAAGACACATGAGCCTTGTAGAGCCCAGCACAGCCAGAAGGGTCAACCGGCCACAGAAGGTTTGGGTTGAGGCGGCACACGTGCTAGGGTTGGAGGCAGGTTGGCACTGGACCCGGCAATGAGAAAAGAAGCACAGCGGACTTGCGCCCAGGCCAAGTTGGGTTGTCCCCTACTCACTCGGATGCTCCAGGCTCTATCCGGGAGGGCTTGCCCTGAGCAGAATGATCAGCTGTGGTCAGCCTGTAGTCAGGCGGGTCTCGACGAAAACCCCAGCTGCACCTGCTATCAGCTGGGGCATTTAGGGCAAACCGCTTCACTTCCCCAGGCTTCAGATTTGATGACCAGAAACTGGAAGTGATCGTGGTACCTGCCCCCAGGGGTGTTTGGAAAGCTGAAATGACATCATCAGTGATAAAACCCCAGAAAAGCACAGTCCCCAGCAGGAGGCCCGGCGTGCATTTAGCAAGTACTAGGTGTGCATGCTGCTGTCACGGGGCCCACGGCAGTGTCCACGCAGGCAGAGGGAGAGTAAGGCCCCACTGGAGCAGCACTACAGGCCTAGAGTGCCCGGAGGGACCTTGCAGGTGGGACTGCAGGCAGGTTGCTGAGGAGCCCTGAGCACAGCGTGTGACCCTCACCCCTGCCCTGCTGCCCTGTGGAGGCCCAGTAAGGGGGTGGCCCTTCCCATGGGCCTAAGTATGGGCTGTGTACTCAGAACCCAAAGCTACTCCAGGGGCCACTGTGATGGCCACAACCTGCTAGAACTCCCTGGTCTCCCTAAGGATGGCTCAGAGCCATAAGCCAGATCCCCTCCCCTGCCCTCTCCTGCCCGATGTTCCCCTCCCCTCCCCTCCGCGCCCCTTTCCTCTCTAAAGGCAAATTTCTATTCAGAAGAGGGAGGAAAACATCACATCAAATGGATGTGTCTCTCCTGCTCTGATCACCATCATCACAAGCCAGTTTGAAGCCACCCACAGTTGATTTTTTATTGATAAAATTGCACCTTCCCCTCCAGGTCCCCTTAGGGAATGAGCACAATCAGATCGTCTCATAAAATCCGAAGCAGCACAACAAGACAGCGGTACCCGGGCAGTGTCTCAAAGCTGCCTGGAGGACCCTCCGCACGGCCCGGCCCCGCCCTGATGCTCCCCAGGTGGCACCCTCCCACCACCAGCAGCAGCACAATGGGAACCAGAGCTCCCGAGGCCTTTCCTGGCACCAGTCCCTCTGCTGCGGGAACTCGCACAATGCCCAGTAAATCTACTCTGACCACAAACTAGGTCCAGGCACCGTCACTGCACATTTATGAAAACACGGAAGGAAGAAAAGCAGAGAATAGAGTGAATATGCGGAAACTGTGTGTGCTGGACTGAGTGTCGGTCACCCCCCCAAAATTCCTGTTTGGGAGCCCTAATCCCCCGAGGGATGGTATCTGGAGACCAGGCCTTTGGGAGGTGATTAGGGTTAGATCAGGTCATGAGCGAGGGTCCTTCGTGCAATGGGATTAGTGCCCTTACAAGAAGGGACACCAGGGAGCCCGGTTTCACGCTGCCTCCTTGCCATGTGAAGACACAGTGAGAAGGCGGCCGTCTACAAGGCAGGAAGAGAGTCCTCACCAGCACCCGACCACACTGCTCCCTAATCACAGACTTCCAGCCTCCAGAACTGGGGGAAAGATATTTCTGTTGTTTGAGCCCCCAGTGTATGGTATTATCACGGCAGCCGAAGAGACAGAAACCATCTCCCTGCTTCAGACATTCAAGCTTCCACCCGCACAGACAGTTCCATGTGGTCACAGTGATCCTCCTTGGCACCTTCCACGCCAGCATCAGTTGGGTCAGCTCTCCTAACCCTGGCACAGGACAGGTCCCTTTGTTCTCTGCCACCCTTCCCAGCCATCATTTGTGGCTGATTCAGTTGTCCTTTCCAGTGGAGTTAAGAAGAGGTGCAGGTGTCCCAAAATGATGGAATCTCCACATAGCAACTCCCCAGAAGTGCAGGATGGCGTGATACAGAGGGCTTTACCTAGTTAGAGTGAAAAAGGCTGGGTGACATGGTTCACACCTGTAGCCCCAGCACTTTGGAAGGCTAACATGGGAGGATCACTTGAGGCCAGGAGTTCAAGACCAACCTGGGCAACATACTGAGATGCCCCATCTCTACCAAGAAAATAGTGATAGATGATAGATAGATAGATAGATAGATAGATAGATAGATAGATAGATAGATAGATAGATAGATAGATGAATGATAGATAGCCAGCCAGGCATGTTGGTGCATGATGACTGTGGTCTCAGCTACGTGGGAGGCTGAGGTGGGAATGTGACTTTAGCCCAGGAGATCGAGGCTGCAGTGAGCTATGATTGTGGCACTGCATTCCAGCCTGGGCAACAGAGCAAGATCCTGCTCCCAGAAATTTTTTAATTTAAAAAATAAGGTGAAACAGACCAGGAGAAGCATCAGAAAGCATCAGAGCATCCCTTTTCTGATCTTGGAATCAAGGGTAAGAATGTGTCCCTAATGGGGCTGACTTTAGGTCAATGATTATATTCAATGCCTGACACATAGTAGATGTTCACTAAATAAGAGACATGCTGGCCACTGTTAATAAATTGACTTTATCAAACAGCCAGGACACGGTCAGGCAGAAACCCGTGTTCCACTTGCTTTGTGCCTTTCTAGACCTTCCCCATAATGAAGTAACTTGCACCTAACTGGGGAGAGAAGGGATGTATGGGTGACTGTGAAGCTAAAGAGCCACCCATTAGTGGGAGTGGTCTGAGTTCTGGATGAGGTTTTTTTCTGGCCAGTTGTCTTGTGTGATTCACTAACAGTGAGTTTTACTAACGGACACCTGTGCTTTTCAAGGGCCACACAAGCAAGCCCCAGTTTAATTTCTGAAGAATGAAATATTTTATGGACAGTTAGGGTTAAAGGCTGTGGGAGGTGGGGGACCTCCGTCGTTTGGATGGGGTTAAATAAAGACACAATTACGTGTCCTGGAGGAGAATTGCAGGGAAAAGCCCATAAGGACCTGATTTTTGGAGGGACTGGTGCGAAGGTGGGAGGCTGAGCTGTGAGCCAGGTGGAATAAGGGACCTAAAGGAGCAATGGGACAGAGGGAGAACTCGAGAAAAGGCCTCTCCGAGTGGATAAATGCACAGCCATGGCTGGGATTCCCCAGGAGCAAATATCACTCTTGAAGGATCCAATCCTATGCTTGAAAACAGAGGGCCAGGCTGGGCGCGGTGGCTACGCTTGTAATCCCAGCAGTTTGGGAGGCCAAGGCAGGTGGATCACCTGAGGTCAGGAGTTCAAGACCAGCCCAGCCAACATGGTGAAACCCTGTCTCTACTAAAAATACAAAAAAAAAAAAAACAAAACAGGCATGGTGGCACATGCCTGTAATCCCTGCTGCTCGGGAGGCTGAGGCAGGAGAATTGCTTGAACTTGGGAGGCGGAGGTTGCAGTAAGCCAAGACCATGCCATTGCACTCCAGCCTGGGCAACAAAAGCAAAACTCTATCTCAAAAAAAAAAAAAAAAACAGTGGTCCAGTTCTGACCTCTGGAGGCAAACACTCACCTTTACAAGTTCATTCCTTTGTTCATTCATGCAGCAAACATCCACTGCCTCCCATCCATGGTGGACCCACACCAGTGTCTGGGAACACTGGGACCTCTAAGATATGGTTTCTGCCCATGGGGGCTACACAGTCTGGTGGGAAGGCAGACCGGGGGCGCTATGTTGGTCGCCCACCCCATCCACAGCCCACCTTGCTCCCCAGGAAGAGTGCAGAGCCGTGCAGCACCCACCCTCTCTCGGGGGAGTGGGCAGTCAGGGAGTGGGCTGAGAGTGTGGAGACAGTCTGAGCCTGGCAGGTGGATCTTGCTCTCTCCGTTTGGACTTTGCTGAGGGCGTGACTGCAGGTGCACTAAGGGAAGTCGGCGCCACTGTGCTGATGCCTGTATTCCTCCAGGAACCTGATTCACCAGGCAAAAATTACCATAATTGATTATCCCGCTGAGCGGCTGAGAGCAGTGTTTGCTAACAGCGAGGCTGAGACTCAGCTGCGTGTTTCCTGACCCTGGGAGCACACGGTGGGATGGCATCCGAAAGGCCCAGTTCGAGGGCTCCCTCCTTCCCCTGCCCCCAGGAGTGGGCGGGTGGGGCAGGGACCAGAGAGATAGAAAATGCTGGGAGCATAGAAGAGGAGAGGGGCTGACATTCATCTCAGAAACATGAAGCCAGGCACCGTCCCAGGGACGGGCAATCAGGCCACCACCGGAGTGGTCTCCCAAAATGTGGGCTGCTCCGCACAGAGACCTCCTTCCTTTCCACACACAAGGGCCTCTGGGGAGGTGCAGGAACTTCATGATCTGGAGGTTCTGTGAAAGGATGGAGGGCGAAGCTGGGCTGGGGGAGCTCCTGGCCGAAGTGCCAGGGAAACAGGATGGACCCGTGGTTGAGGCATCAAGCTTGGCAGGCTCTTTGACCACCCTCTAGTTCTGGAGCTTTCAAACATGGAGACTCTGATGACTGAAATGGGGCCAGCCCCTGGTTCACGCAGTACAGTAGGACGTGTTGCATTTTGACCAAATAAAGATGCTCGCAAGCGTGTGACGTGTTTAAGAGAACTCAAGGGATATCAGGAAGAGGAGGACTTGCAGAGGCAGGGAAGGTGGGTGCGTGGGGTGGGGTGGACGAGGCGCTCTGCCAGCTCCCATCTGGGTTGATGTGGCCCAAAGACTGGGAATTCCAGGGCTGAAAGGTGTTCTTGTGCTGGGAGGAAATCCTAGGGCTTGGGCACAGAGCCTGGGCCAGTGGAGGAGAAAGGGCAGGAGACACGAGGCATTTGGGAGAAGTGAAATCCCAAATGCTTGGCTTAGTCCTGCTTCACCTTCTTAGCCCTCGGGCAGGGTCTCACCTCCAGCAGAGCCGCAGACAACCCTTCCAGTGCTCAGGTCCTGGCTCCAGATCCGATTGCCCAGCTGTGTGTGTGTTCAGTGGGTCTGGATTCAATGGAACCAAATTGTATTGAGTTGGAAGCACAACTCACTTCAAGAAAGAAAATCACCAATAAAAAAAATTCTGCTGGCTGTCATGGCTCACGCTTGTAATCCCAGCACTTTGGGAGGCCGAGGTGGGTGGATCACCTGAGGTGAGGAGTTCGAGACCAGCCTGGCCAACATGGTGAAATCCCGTCTCTATTGAAAATACAAAAATTAACTAGTCATAGTGACAGGCGCCTGTGATCCCAGCTACCTGGGAGGCTGAGGCAGGAGAATCACTTGAACCAGGGAGGCGGAGGTTGCAGTGAGCTGAGATCGTGCCATGACACTGCAGCCTGGGTGACAGAGCAAGACTCCATCTCAAAAAAAGAAAAGGAAAATCCCCCAAATCAGCAAAGGCAGCAGTTGATGCAAGCCACTCAGATGACGCATTTCCTTTTGAAGTGACCCGTTGGCCGTGTCTTCCCATCACCCCTGCCCTTCTCAGTGTCGCTTTCTGAGCTGTGTGTGGAAACAGCTCCATGGGCTGGAAGTTGCCTTTACCATTTTCCTGGGGAGGAGAACAGGAGCTCCATGGGGCCAACTTGGAAATGGCCTGCCCAGTGCCCAGTTCAAGGTCAGCTGCTCCTCCGCCCACAGTCCTCCCTGATGCGGCTGGGAGGGACCCACCTGTGACATACCCAGTACTGCCACTGTGATCTGTACAGACTCCAGCAGGGAAGCCAGGCCCTGTGCAGATCTGTGTTCTGCAGCCACGTTCATTCTCGCCTCCCACAGGGCGGGGTACTCCTTCCCACTTGCAGATGAGACGGGGCTGTGTGTGTGTGGTGGGGGGCGGTGGCGGAGATCGGCTGACCCAGGCACTGTGGCTGCAGTTCCTTCACCAGCTGGGGCCTTGGTTTCTTTATCTGAAGAATGGAAAGAGTAAGAAGTGTGCCAGATGCAGTGGCGCGTGCCCGTAATCCCAGGAACCCGAGATCCGCCTGCTAGAGCTGTCGGGAGGGCGGAATGAAACAATGAACACCAAGTGCCTGGTTCGTAAAACATGCAGAATCAATCACCGTGGTTACCTTTTTTTTTTTTTTACAGTGATGTGGATAAGGATAGTGGTGGTGGTTTTTCTAGATCTCAAGAAAGAGGCTCAGTCTGACCTTCTTTCAAGTCCAGAAGCTTTTCACTTGCTTTTACTTCTTACACTAAGCTTAAAGAAATAGGCACACATACACATATGCACGGGAGGCTGGGGACAGGGAGTGGCGTCTTAACAGGGATGGGTTTTCCTTTTCGGGGAGTGAAAAGGTTCAGGCATCAGAGAGTGGTGGGGTACAACAGCAGTGTGAATGTACTCAATACCACTGAACTGTACGTTTGAAAATGGTGAAAATTGTACATTTTATATGATGTGTATTTTACCACAATTAGAAAATGTGCAAGTCGGCCGGGCGTGGTGGCTCACGCCTGTAATCCAAGCACTTTGGAGGCCAAGGCGGGCGGATCACCTGAGGTCGGGAGTTCAAGACCAGCCTGACCAACATGGTGAAACCCCGTCTTTTAAAAAAAGAAAAAAAAGAAAAGAAAATGTTCAAGTCATGTACACGGAAAATTATGAAACATTACTCAAATGAAGGAAGAAAATCTCAGTTTGTTTAAAGCATGCTGTACACATACCCCTTTGTTTCCAAACTCCTCAATGACCTGCTGAGAAAAGGGAGGTGTCCCGGCACATGTGTGCAGTCCCAGGCCCCCGGGAGCTAGCTTTGTGACTTTGGGCAGGAGCGGGTACCCTGGCCCCAGACCCCGGATGATAAAGTGTGTCAGTGTGGTCCTTGCCAGTCTGTCCTCATCACTGATGCACAATAACACACAGCGACTGCCTCTAGAATTATGTTTGGTGGGATTTAGAATTCGCTCAGTGACTTTTCTTTAATAATATTAAAATGAATGTGCAGGTTGAGGAGTTATAGGTGCGTGCCACTACATCCAGCTAATTTTTTTACTTTTGGTAGAGACGGGGTTTCATCACATTGGCCAGGCTGGTCTTGAACTCCTGACCTCAGGTGATCTGCCCGCCTCGGCCTCCCAAAGTACTGGGATTACAGGTGCAAGCCACTGCTCCCGGCCCATTAAATGTATTTTAGTGGACTTATAATATTTTCATCTTACAATGGGTTTACCAGGACGTAACCCCATCAAAAGTTGAGAAGCATCATACTTTTATAATAATCCCCCCAAAGTAAAACTCTGCAAGTGAATCCGAGGAGGGGTCAGCCGCAGGTGGCACACTGAGACCACACTGAGTCCTGTGGCAAGACCCCATCTCTATTAAAAATACAAAAAATTAGCCGGGCGTGGTGTGTACACCTGTAGTCCCAGCTACTCAGGTGGCTGAGGCACGAGAATCACTTGAACCCAGGAGACAGAGGTTGCAGAGAGCCAAGATTGCACCGTTATACTCCAGCCTGGCGATAGAACAAATAAATAAATAAAATGAATGTGCATGCGGTGATCACACTCAAAGTGACCCCCACTCTGCACCTGAAGGAGGAAGCAGCAAATCCCCGCAGCGTGGTAGAGGAAACCCAGTGTGGGGCTAATCATCACCATCAACAAGCCACAGGGCCTGCATTTGTGGACAACCTCAAAACCAGGTTGGGAGGGTGCTAGGAGGAGGGGAAAGGGATTGCTTGGAGTTTGAGGCACAGGAAAGAAAGATAGGGGGGAAAAAAAGGAACATCCCAGAGTCAGAGAAAATGAGTCTGGGCAGCCGGTCCACCGGGCCCTGTTTTGCTTTTTCTCTGCCTGTTATATAAACGCCGCCTCCCAGCCATGCTTGAGATGCAGATGGTGGCCGGAGGTTAACCTGGGCAGGTTTCCTCGGACTCCTGGGGAGATGATGCTTCCGTCTCCAGACTTCCCTAGTCGATGAGCAAATAGCATCGCCAGCAACCAGATGCATGATGACAGCATTGATTGTGATTCTCTCTCCTTTCTCTGTTTTTCTTTTCTTAGAGAGCCCAGAGTGCCTCGGGGAAAATTGGCTGAATAAAAGGTATAAAGACTTTCTCTATTTTTCCTGAATAGTTTTTGACAGATATGAACATGTTGAACATCTCGGGAGCTGCTGATAATGAAAGCCAGGAGTTTCTGGGGTTTCCAGGCCACTGGAGGGAGGAAGCATTTGGGGGCTGCGGAGGGAGGGCTGGGCACCGTTTAGCACCTCTGCATCGTCTTCTCTCTTGTCCCCCATGGGCAACCCCAAAATGTGCTGGGAAGGCAGGACTGGGGGGCAGAGGGGCTGAAAGGGAAATGGATGAGTGGGGTAAGGATGGAGGACGATTGTTTGTAGGCAATTCTGGCTGGCCAGAGAAGCAGTATCACGTCCTTCCTGATCCCTTCCCTCCCCCAACCCCAAGGTCCCCCACCCCAGGTGCTCAGTGCATGGCCACCCATTCCTCAGGCAGCCCCAGCTCACTGGTCCAGAGTGGTCTGACTCACCTCCATGGCCCAGTCTCCTCGGGAAGGGGCTTCAGAGATCGGCTCAGTTCCCAGTGTCGACCCTCGCTGGGGGACTGGTTGCTATCGCCTGAGCCTGTTGGTCCATTGCTCCATACCCCCAACCCCTACTACCCACCTGTGGCTGACCCCCTCCTCGGATTCACTTGCAGAGTTTTACTTTGGGGGGATTATTATAAAAGTATGATGCTTCTCAACTTTTGATGGGGTTACATCCTGGTAAACCCATTGTAAGATGAAAATATAAGTCAAAAATGCATTTAATGGGCCGGGAGCAGTGGCTCGCGCCTGTAATCCCAGCACTTTGGGAGGCCGAGGTGGGCAGATCACCTGAGGTCAGGAGTTCAAGACTAGCCTGGCCAATGTGATGAAACCCCATCTCTACTAAAAATACAAAAATTAGCTGGACATAGTGGCATGCACCTATAATCCCAGCTACTCAGGAGGCTGAGGCAGGAGAATTGCTTGAACCTGGGAGGCAGAGTGTCTATAAGCCAAGATCACACCATTGCTCTCTAGCCTGAGGGACAGAGCAAGACTCCATCTCCAAAAAAAAATGCATTGAATGCCCCCCATAAACCCAATGAACATAAAGTCGAAAAGTTGTGAGTCAATCGTAAGTCACACCATCGTGAGCTGGAAACCATCCATAATGTATATTTATTGTGAACAGAATTAGAAAATGCAGGTTTGCCATGTACCTGCAGCCCTTGTCCCTCAGGTGGCCTCTCTTCTGCTAGCTCCTGGGTTTTGGATGGTGCGTGCACAAGGCCTGCGTAGCGTTTTTCAAAAATCAGGACCAGAAAGAAGAGCCATCAGGGTAAAGGAGTAGGAAATCTTATTCCGCCAAAACTAGAAAAGTCTGGCAATCTTTTTGTACTGCGTTTGCACTAAGCCCACTCTTGGCTTGGAAGTGGGCACCGAGCAAATGGCCTGGGGCTAGAGCTGAGCCAGGTCTTTCTGTCCTAAAAGCCGGGCACCTCGGGGGGCCTCTCAGGGCTGTGGGCAGAGGCAGCTCCGGCTCCCGACTTTCCCAGTTTCCAGCAGGGAGAGGACAAAGAGACAGAGCCCAGGGGTCCCCTTCCCATGGCTTCAGGCTTCCCACGGTGAGTATGTGTAACAGGGTCCCTTCTACCGACTGGCTGCCCAGTGTCTGTCGAGTTAGATGCAGTTGTCTGTGGGAGGAGACAGGAGTGGCACCGGGGCTGGCTTCACAGGCTCTCCCAAGTATTCACCGGGAGGAGGGCAGCAGCCTTCACACAGCTGCCTCCTGAGATGCCACCACTGTAAACAGAATCTATTTTACATGGAAGCATCGGAAGGAGCCTCCAGGTGAGTCATTCGTAGAATAAAGATTCTATTTGTGGGGCCGGGTGTGGTGGCTCATGCCTGTAATCCCAGCACTTTGGGAGGCCAAGGCAGGTGGCTCACCTGAGGTCAGTCGTTCAAGACCAGCCTGGCCAATGTAGTGAAACCCCTTCTCTACTAAAAATACAAAAATTAGCTGGGCATGGTGGCAGGCCGCTGTAATCCCAGCTACTCGGGAGGCTGAGGCAGGTGAATCACTTGAACCTGGGAGACAGAGCTTGCAGTGAGCCGAGATTGCCCCGCTGCACTCCAGCCTGGGCAACAGAGCGAGACTCCATTAAAAAAGAAAAAAAAGAATCTATTTGCACTCTTAAGTATTGATGTGGCGATTTGCCTGGCTCTGTAAACTTGGATTTTTGCATGTTTATTTTTTAGATAGCTTTGTTGAAGTCCAGTGAGCGTATGATAAACTTCACATAGAGTGTGCGATTTGATAAGCTTTGGCATGTATGGATACCTACGACACCATCACCACAGTGAAGATAATGGATATGTTCATCACCCCCAACCATTACGTTGTACCCCTTCCTCATCTCTTCCTCACACCCCACCCAATCCCCTCTACAAGGCAAGCACTGACTCTGCTTCTTGTCACTGTAGAATATTTGCTATTTTCTGGAGTTTTATATAAATAGAATCGTAGCATCTCTAGTCATTTTTTGCTTGGCTTCTTTCAGTCACCGTGGTTATTCGGCGGTTCCTCTGTGCTGTTGTGCCTATAAATACTTTCTTCCTTGTTCTGGCTGAGTAGTATTTCACGCCAGGATTGGGCTACAGGGCGTTTACCCATTCACTCTTTGGAGGACGTCTGGGCTGCTGCTCATCTGGGGCTGTTGCAAATAAAGCTGCTGGGAATATTTGTGTGCAAGTCTGTGCTTGGACATATTCTTTGTTTTCTCGTGGGTGAAATGGCTGGATCCCAAGGTAAGTGTATTTTGACTCCGGAAGTAAGGGCCAAACCGTTTTCGAAAGCGGCTGCACGACTCTGTGTTCCCACCAGCCACGGGTGAGAAGGACAGTTCTTCATCCTCCTCAGCCCTTGATGTTGCCAGTCTTCATAACTTGAGCCATCCGACTAGGTGTGTACTGGTAGCTCGCTGTGGTTTTAATTTACATTCCCTAGTGACTAATGACGTTGAGAATCTATTCACGGGGTTATTTGGCATTTATTATGTCTTCTTTGCTAACATGTAAGGAGATTTTTTTTTCTCCTATGCTTTCTCCTAGATGTTCTGTAGTTTCAGGTTCTACGTTTCATTCTGTGATTCATCTCGAATTAGCTTTCGTGCATAGGACAAGCTATGGATTGAGGTTTATTTTTGTGCCTATGGACGTCCAATGATATCACTATCACCTATTAAAAAGATTGTCCTTTCTCCCATTGAAGTAGCCCTGCAGTCTTCAGTTGTCAGTGTATGTGAATCTGTTTCTGGGTTTGATATTCTGTTTCTTGGATCTGCTGGTCTGTCTTTATACCAGTCCTTCCACAGCTGTTACAGTGATTGTTATGGCTTCATAGTAACTCTTGAAATCAGGTAATCTTCCTGTTCTTCGTCCTTCTTTTTCAAAGTTGTATGGGCTCTTCTAGGCCCCTTACATTTCCTTACGAATCTCAGAATTAGTGTGTGAATTTCTAAGAAAAAACAAAAAATGCCAGCTGGGATTTTGATCGGGATTGTATTGAATCTGTAAGTTTGAGGGATTTATATGGTTTGGCTGTATGTCCCCACCCTAATCTCACCTTGAATTATAATCCCCGGCATCAAGGGCGGGGCCAGGTGGAGGTGGTTGGATCATGGGGGCAGTTTTCCCCAAGCTGTTCTGGTGATAATGAGTGACTCTCATGAGATCTGATGGTTTTATAAGTGTCTGGCATTTCCCGGGCTTTGACTCATTCCCTCGCCTGCCACCCTGTGAAGAGGTGTCTTCCACCATGATTGTAAATTTCCTGAGGCCTCCCCAGCTATGTGGAACTGTGAGTCAGTTAAACCTCTTTCCTTTATAAATTACTCAGTATCACTGGGTATTTCTTCATAGCCCAGTGAGAATGGACTAACACAGCCATCACTGACACCTTAACAATACTGGACCCTCTGACTCTAAACAAGGTATTTCTCTCCATTTATTTAGAACTTCTTTAAGTTCTCTTGTCAATGGTGTGTGGTTTTCAGTGTATGGATTCTGCACATCTTTTCTTAGATTTATTGCCAATGTCATTCGTATTTTAATGCTTCTTAAAATGGTATTTTTCATTCCATTTCTGATTGATTATTGCTAGTGAATAGAAATAAAATAGATTTTTTGTACATCGATCTTGTGTCCTGCAGCCTTGCTAAATCCATTTACTAGTTCTCGTAGATTTTGTGTCAATTGCATCAGATTTTCTACATAAATGATTGTGTTAACAAAGCCAATCTTATTTTACAATAAATACAGCCCCGATGTGCCCGGGGCTGTATTTATTCTAGGTCTGATCGTCCCTGCTACTGAGGCAAGACTCTGCATGCTCTCTACCCAGTGCCCCGTGAATAGTAAAGAGTTCCTGGTCCAATCCGACTAGTGAGGACCGAGCTACTCCTGGCCCTGTGAGGGTGCTGAACGCTGGGTCCCTCGTCCCTCCAGGGAGTTCTTGCCTCAGCCTTGGGTGGTTTCCTTCCAAGCTTGTGCTGATCAGTGCTCAGCCGAGTGCTCAGTGGGACCCTCAGAGTATCTGTGGAACCCTTTCTCTGTCCAGCTCCTTCTCCCCAGTGCTCTGTCTTACAACTCCAGCCACCTTGGCTCCCCAACTCTCAACTCTGTCTCCTCAACTCAGGGAGTACATGAGGCTTCACCTGGGGTCCCTGCACCATGGCCTGAAAACTTCCTCTGGACAGTCAGCTGGGACTCCTCTATGACCAGCGCTGGGGGATCGCTGCACTTTCTTGTGTCTTGTTTGGTGTCTTGAAAACTATTCTCCAGCTTGTTATTGTTCTAGGAGGCAAGCACATCAGTCCCCCTTTCTCCATCTTGACCAGAAGCAGAACGTTTTTCCTCTTTACCCCAGATCTGTCTCTGCAGTAACCGCCCAGCTGCTGGAACACATCCAGGCACATACGCAGGCTGGGCATGGCCCTTGTCCCCAGTCCCCTGCGGGGGGGAAGAAGCGAGGGTGCAGGGCTGTCAGAAGCACTCGTGGGCCTGGGACACACAGTCCTAGTGTAGAGACAAACACCTTTGCTTCCCAGGCCTCGAGAAGAGCCTCCTCTCCTCAGTGGGGAGAGCTCTGCAGGAGCCGGAACGTAGCTCTGGAAAGGCTTAGCAAGAGCGCTTCACAGCGTTTCTTCTCAGGAAAATTTTGATTGTAAAGAATAAGGAGAGTTGGGCGCCATAGCTCACATCTGTAATCCCAGCACTTTGGGAGGCTGAGGTGGGCAGATCTCGAGGTCAGGAGATCGAGACCAGCCTGGCCAACATGGTGAAACCCCATCTCTACTAAAAATACAAAAAATTAGCCAGGCATGGTGGCACATGCCTGTAGTCCTAACTACTTGGGAGGCTGAGGTAAGAGAATCGCTTGAACCCAGAGGCAGTGGTTGCAGTGAGCCGAGACCGAGCCACTGCACTCCAGCCTGGGTGACACAGCAAGACTCCATCTCAAAAAAAAAAAGAATAAGGAGAGAAAGAGAGAGAGAAACAATACCTCCAACTCTCTCAAAGATTGGGTGGTGGAGAACGTCAGAAAACCAGGGAGAAGGGAACCTAGAGACCCCCAGCAAACCAACCAGCGTCCCCATCACCATGTGCCACTGTGCCTCCGGGGTGCACCCTCCTTGCCCCCAGTGAGAATAGCTGAGGAGGATCCATGGGAAGCTAAGCCTGCTTGGTGTTCCAAATCACGATCCCTGCACCTGCCTCAGCTGACTCAGGCACACCCGATCCTTTATCTGGACACAGAATCTCCCACTGACACAGAGCTTGGACACAGGTCACCGCAAGTGACACCTGCCCGTGTCATCCTTGCAATAGGCCTATTTGGAAGGCAGGAGCAGTGCTGGAGTCCCCATTCTACAGATGAGGAAACTGAGGCTTAGGATGGGTCAGTCATTTGCCCAGGCCCACGTTGGAAGTGGCCAAGGCAAGGCCACAGCCCTCGTTGTTCAGGCTTCTTTTCACAATGAGAATCTCCCTGGAGAGGTCGAGGCTCCCTGTAGGAGACTGTGGATGTCATAGGCTTGAATTTCTGAGCCCATTGCCGTCTGTGCCTCCTCATGCCACCCAAAGGAGCTCTCTGACCAGTGGGAGACACAGAGGACTCACATGAGCTCTCCTCTCTTTCTTCTTTTTTTGTTTTTTGAGACAGAGTCTCATTCTGTCACCCAGGCTGGAGTATAGTGGTACCATCTCAACTCACTGCAACCTCCGCCTCCAGGGTTCAAGAGATTCTCCTGCCTCAGCCTCTTGAATAGCTGGGATTACACGTATGGGGATACCCGGCTAATTTTTGTATTTTTAGTAGAGATGGGACTTTGCCATATTGGTCAGGCTGGTGTCAAATTCCTGACCTCAAGTGATCTGCCTGCCTCAGCTTCCCAAACTGCTGGGATTCCAGGCGTGAGCCAACATACCCAGCCCTGTCCTTTTTGGGTTTTTTTGTTATTGTTGTTAGGACAGAGTCTCACTCACTCAGTCATACAATGGTGCGATCTTGGCTCACTGCAACCTCTGCCTACTGAGTTCAAGCCATTCTCCTGCCTTAGCCTCCCAAATAGCTGGGATTACAGGCACACACCACCAGGCCCAGCTAATTTTTTGTATTTTTAATAGAGATGGGGTTTCACCATGTTGGCAAGACTGTCCTTGAACTCCTGACCTCGAGTGATTTGCCCGCCTCAGATCTTGCAAAGAGCTGGGATTACAGGCATGAGCCACCGCGCCCGGTCCTCGCTTGTCCTTTGAGAGACCATTTCCACTGTCAGAGTTGCTAGCATCCTAGCTTCATGGGACTGCACGGCTCCTGCCTCACCAGAGGGTTTTGTAATACGCGTCAGGTGGCGGGAGCGCTTGGTGTGCACACGCATGTGTTTGGACCAGTGCAGCAGTTCAGCTTCTGTGGTGGGAGAAATAAAGAGGCGCCCCAGAATGTTGACCACGAAGGGTTAACGCCAACTCTCGGCCACGTCTGACTCTGAGAAGGCCAAAGCCGCTTTGCTCACATCAGGGATGCAGCCTGGGCACTGCTTACTGGCAAATCAGCTCCCAAACTCTCAGGTTCTGCATCGCAGAACCGGAAGAGGGTCCCTGGTGTCTCCCTTGGCTTTCTGGATGTATCCAGCTGGGTGGTTTTGTGCTACCCATGAAAGCAGCAGGGCATTAAACATTTGAGATGGGATCGGAGGACAGCAGAAAGAAGTCTGTGTGTGTGCGTGTGTTTGTGTGGAAGTATAAAAACCCCGCGCCTGTGTTCTCCCCAGAGTATTAATTACAGCTGGAGAGGAGGCTTGTCCGGGCGTGTTCCGCTTGGGCAGAGTAATTCCTCCCTGGTTTTCGGGGAGCGGGAGGCGTCACGGTGCACAGAGCAGGACACACATCTCTCTCCCAGGCTTCATGGCCGCCCCGCCTGCTCTGGAGCGGACAGCTTTGCCAAGGCCCAGGCCAAAGGGAACGCAGAGAGCCTGCAGACCAGGCCAGGGAGGACAGGCAAGATCACCAGCCCTTGACACAATCCCACTTAAGACAGAACAGGTGACAAGAGAGGCCTGTGAGCGGCTTAGGAGGAGGAACAAGCCCAGCTTCCTGTGATGGAGGAAGGGTAGGGAAGACACGAGCCCCCGGCCGGCCTGGCTGCCCACACCTGGGTCCTTCTGCCCTTGCAGACCTTGCACTGATGCCGACTGCCAGGCCCCTTGTCTCTCAAGGGGAATCACAGGGGTAGGGGGAGGTCCACAAAGAAGGCGGGCGTGATCCCTGCTGGTGTCTGAAAAGCTGCAGTGCCTATCTGCTCCCTGCTAAGCAAAGTGGAGGACCCTGCACAGTGATGGCTGCAATTCAGGACCTCGCTGGCCTCGGCATGACCAACGCAGAGGCCCCGAGCATACCTTCCCCTGCCCTCGCTGGACACTGAGGCCACCTGCCTGCGTCCCTGGGGCTGGTCAGGGCCTCCCTGAGCGCTTTGCCTCTCAGCCATCTCATGTGTCCAGTTACTCGCCATAGAGCAGAGACTAGCCCCCGCCAGTGGGCCTCCCCACATCGCCAGCCCCAGACAGGCAACCGTGAGCCAGGCCCCATGCTGAATCCTTCTTAATGGCAGAGTCCTCTAGTGGCACGAGCAACCTGTTCCTCTTGTGTGCGGTGAGCACACACGACATGCTTGAGATGCAAAGAGGAGCCGAACACAGCCCCTGCCCTGAGCAGCTCAGGCTCAAACAATACTCACCCCTCCCAGGGATGGGCTGGATTTCTGACATCCATGGGGGCACCTGCGTCTGGTCTATGAGATTAAAGGACACCAGCCCGGGAGGAAAAGGGGAAACCACTCAGAAACTGAGGCTCAGCCTGCCTCTGCAGATGTTTCCCGGCTCGCTGCTGCTTCGCCGGGTCTCTCGGGACTTACTTTGTTCCTCCTCTGCTGGAATGAGCCCCTGGGGACTCAGCACAGAGAACTGGTGGTCTCGGCCAAAGCCAGCAAGAAGTCTCCATGGCTCCTTTGCTGGGTGTCCAGCCTACCAACTGGCTGGCACTTGCAGCTGAGTTAGAGGCAGAGGGAAGGAGGGGCAGTGAGAAGGGAGCGAGGCGGGGCTGGAAGCACCGCAGCCTTCTGCTGCTTCTGCAGATGCTCCATGCAGGCCAGAGCGAGAGGTCACTGCCCAGAACACTGAGTGGGTTCCCCCAGGCCTGGCAGGTCCCAGAGCTTCCCAAGCAACCTGGCAGAGCCGGAATCTGTCCTTATCCAGTCTCACACTGGTGGAGAAATTTGCCAGCCTCGAGCTCCCTCTTTCCTAACTCACATACCTGCAAATGCCCATGTCCCTTGATTAGTGGCTACTTTTTTATCCAATACCTGTGTGCCAGACCCTCCCCCTTGGTGATGGCTAAACCCCCATAGTCACCCCAGGAAGGTAGATGTTGCCGTCCCCATCCTACCAAAAAGGGAACGGAGGCTCAGAGAGGTTAAGTAATCTCCTCAAAGCTGCCCAGCAGGACAGCAGCTGGTCTGGAATTTGAGCTCAGGTCTGAGTGTTGCCACATCCCAGGCTCCTTCTGCCCTGCAGGGTGTCGCCCAGGGCATGCTGGGGGCAGTCGCAGACCCCATGCATTCTCTTGGCCAGGGTGGGAAGGATAGATAGCAGGCGACTGCTAATCTGACCACGAAGCCACCCCCACCTCCCCGTGAACAGCAGCCCTCACAAAACCCTCAGGCTGAGCAGAGATCATCGTGAGGTCCATCTTTAGACACCTGGCCCACCTCTTTCAGAGAATGTCCTGCTGGGGGTGACACTAGAACTGCAAAACCCCAAGTTGGACTGTGCTCCTCCTCTGCTCCAAATCCTCCTGTGACTCCTACTTCTCTTGGAGAAAGGCCAAAGTCCTCACAATACCCTCCCATATAAGACCACCTATGATCTAACCACCTCTCCCACTGCTGCCTGCTCACTCTCATGACTCCAGGCCACGGGCCACCTCGCTGGTTCCCTGAATAACTAGACACATCCCCATGATGTGGAATGCCCTCTGCCAGGGGTATTCTTTTTGCTGGAATATTCTCCCTAGAGAGCCTCAGAGCCCCTTCTTTGAGCTCATCCAGATGGGTCTGAACATCACCCTGACCACCTGGCTGAACACTGCAGCCCCTCCTCTGCCCTCCCAGACCCCCATCCTACTTCCCCCGCCACTATCACCCTTTGACATGCAAGACAATTTTCTAATTAATTATGTTTGTTGATTATCCCGGTACAGGATAAAGCACAGGAGGGCAGGAAGGTTAGCCTGTTTGGTTGAAAGCTGGGTCCCTGGTGTGGAACAGGGCCCAGCCTGCAGCTGGCACGCCACACACATTTGTGGACTTATTGACGAGGCAGAAGGGACCTGGTAGCCCCTCTGGCTCTGCCCAGCAGCCCCCTGCCGAGCTGGGGTCCATGGGTCCTTGAGCCTTGGCTACGAGGAGTTCCAGAGTCAATCCAGCAACCAAGCACCTGGCTGAGCACTTACAGAGTTGATCCAGGCATCCAGATGCGTGGCTCACACCTTTATTCCTAGCCCTTTGGGAGGCCGAGGCAGGCAGATCACTTGAGGTCAGGAGTTCGAGACCAGCCTAGGCAACATGGTGAAACCCCGCCTCTACTAAAAATACTAAAATTAGCCAGGCGTGTTGGTGCATGCCTGTAATCCCAGCTACTTGGGAGGCTGAGACATGAGAATCTCTTGAACCTGGGAGGTGGAGGTTGCAGTGAGCTGGGATGGTGCCACTGCACTCCAGCCCAAGTGACAGAGTGAGACCCTGTCTCAAAAAAGAAAAGAAAAAAAAAAGAATGGAGGGAGGAAAGAGCAGTGCTGGGGAGGGGGCTGGCCAACAAGTGATGCCCGGGGAGGGAGCTCGAGACTGGGAGATGGCTGAACTTTCCAAAAGGTGAGAGAGGCTGACCGTGGGCACCACGTGGGCTGTGTACTCACCGGCCTCCTTTCATTGACGACTGGATGGCAGGCGCGTATTTCGCGGAGGTGACGTGTGAATGGTCAGAGGGCACTGGCTCCTGGGGTGTCTCTAACGGTGTACCACAAGCCTCCGTTCTCAACCCCATCTTAGTCACGCCTTTCACCAGTGGCTTATGTAAACCTTTAGTAGGCATGATGATGAAATTGTGTCCATCTGCAGATGAGAGGAATAACTAATAGTTCTCCTGGTCTGCTGGCTAGCACCAGAGGTGAAATTAACTAAACGTAACAAGTCTAAATGTAAAATCTTGCTCTTAATTCCAAAAACACTAGCTGGATGAGTACAGGAGGAAGAAGACTTAGGGGCTGTCATTGATCACAAGTTCAGGACAATTAGAGTGACCAGAGGACGTATCCTCCAAACTGGGGGACTGTTAATAATTACGGTGTAAACCAGTCGTGTCCCCGGAAACCTGGATGGATGGTGACTCCAGGGATAAGTGGTTGCCATCCAAAGCTGCTTCTGTTTAGATGGCAGGGGTGAGGTCCGCTCCCAATCACTGGAGGGGATCCCTGGACCTCAGAGCCACCTGGAATGTTAGGTTCACCCTGGAGTTCCCAACTATGGGCCAGGGGATATTTCACAGCCAAATGGACAAGATGAGGTGGACATCCAAACGCACCCTAAGGGAAACAGCCCCAGGGACCAGTTCTGTGTGCCCAGACCAGGAAAGAAGCTGGTTGGTCTGTCTTGGAAAGCTCAAGGGCCGGCCTGGCCTGTGGAGGAGGAAGGCCCCACAATGCCTGTGGCCTCAGATGGCAGAACTAAGATCAGCAAGGAGAGTCTGGGGGAGACGAATTTCAGGCTGCTTAAAAGAACTTCTGAAGGTGACAGCTGGCAGCCAGTGGGTGGGCCCCCTGAACTCTCTGTCCTTGGTCCTTGGAAGCATCCACGGTGGGGAGGCTGCAGAAGAATTTCCTGTGTCCTGGGAGGGGAGGGACCAGGTGACTCCCAGGCTCTTGCTGGCCTCAGTGGCCACCGTATGTTACTGTTTGGGAAGAATCTGCCCAGAGACTCTTTCGATCAGGACACACGCAGAGAGCGGGCGAGGTGTGCGGGAGGCGGCATCCTCACGGCCTTCCCTTGGCCTGCTGCGTCTTCCCTTCTGTTGTCTCTCTCTGCCCCCCACTAGACACACCTTCGCCTTGTTCCTCTTGGCCCCTCTCTCAATGCTGAGGTGGATTTTCCCTTCCCAAGTCCCCTCTCTTGCTGCTGAATTATTGAAAGTGTTGTTTGCTTTATCGCGGTGCTGGGGTAAGGGACGCTGCCGCAGAGCAGCTGAGCTTGGAATGCGTCACTGGCCCAGGACAGCTGCCCGGGCCTCAGAATCCCTTCCCCAGAACCCCTCGGTGGGGGAGCGTCCTGCACCCCGGCCCCGCTTTCTCCTCCTTCATCGTTATTTATTCATAACTGCTGGCGTCCTGACCAGACATGCGGCATCCCGCCACCTCTCACGCCACCAGCCTGGAGGGCTGCGGGCAGAATGTTCGGCAAATGTCACCGCCTGGCCCAGGTGCAGGGTCGGGTCTCCGTGCCAGGGTCTACAGGAACCAGCTGAGACTTCCAGGGTGTGTATGGAAGTGTTCTGCCCACTGGGGGTCGCCCCAATGGGGCTGCCACATT
>PVKV010015054.1:29515-55269 GCA_004027835.1 Alouatta palliata
GTGTGTGTGTGCAGATACACATGCAGCTGTGTGTGGGAGTCATGTGTGTGTGTGCAGATACACATGCAGCTGTGTGTGTGTGCAGGGAATATCAGGGCATCCGTGCATGTGTGTGTGTGCAGATACACAGGCAGCTGTGTGTGTGGTCTGCTGTTGCCACGTGTGCACTCCAAGTGTGGATTTTTAGAGCAGAAACCCTGGAACTTAACTTGACAGAGGTCTTGCCTGTGAGCTCATTTTTCTAGAGAGGGTGATGGAGTGGCCACCCCAGAATTTAGAGGATCCAGGAGATAGGCAGCTTGCTCAAGGCAGACACTGGCCACATGGGCAGGTCCCCAGAGCGTGCAGGGAAAGGTAGCAGACCCACACCCCCACGCCTCAGAGGCACAGCCTGTGAGATTCACCACTGTCATCTCAGACCCTCCAGACTGGAGCCCGGGGGCACAGGATCCAGAGGAAACTGCTTCTTTCTCAGCTGTCCTCCCCAAAGGGCAGCCCACCTCGTGCCCGGCCACCTCTTCGTTCTCTATTCAGCCCCACAGCCAGCATTTGGGCATCTGCACCATGCTGGCCACCTGGACATAACAGGTGTGGCTAAGCCTCTGCCCTCTAGGAGCTGCCCATGTGCCCAGGGCAGGGCCAGCCCAGTCCACATGCAATGACAAGGCTGTGTGTGAGAGGACAGGGAGGAGGGCCTCACAGCCATCTCTGGCGGGCACTGCCATCCTGTGAGCTTTCTGAGCCCAAAGCTCAGCTTTCTGGACGCATGCAGGAGGAAATGTGACTGCAAGGGGCCACAGAACACTGCCCAGAGTCTCAGCTGCAGGGCTTTGTGCCAGCTCAGGCTCCCCAGGCCTCTGGCCCTTTGAAAAGAACAGGAGAGGCCTGGCGCAGTAGCTCACGCCTGTAATCCAAGCACTTTGGAGGCCAAGGCGGGCAGATCACCTGAGGTCGGGAGTTCAAGACCAGCCTGACCAGCATGGTGAAACCCTGTCTTTAAAAAAGAAATAAAAAGAAAAAGAAAAAAAAGAAAAGAACGGGAGATAGGAGCTTCCCCAAACAACCCTGGAGCAGGGCTGGCCCTGCCGTCCCAGTTTGGACATGAGGACACTGAGGCGGAGAGCAGTGACGCGGCCCACAGAGGCTGCAAGGCTGGCAGCGGCAGAGCTGGGTTCAGATGGATCTCAGGCCTCTGTACCTTCTGGCCAGGGCTGCTTCCTTGGCATGAGCTGGCACAAAGTGTTTGATCCCCAGGGAGCCATAAATGTCCTTAGACCTGCTAGAAATCAGGCAGCGGGTAGAAATCAGGCAGCGGGTCCCCAGGGCATCGGCTCTGGTGGATACCTGCTTTCCCACCCCCCAGTGTTCGTAGCCGGTGGAGGTTTTCAGGCAGTCTCATTCTGGAGCTTGCAACGTGAGCAGAGGATGCTCCGCCTTCTGGTACTTCTCTCAGACTGCTGCTCTCTGCACCCTCCCCATCTGCACCTCCACCCTTGCCCGCTCCCACCAGGCATCTGCGCCAGCCCCAGACTCTCAAAGCTGATGCTGCTACCCGCATCCTGGCGCCACCCCTGGGCTTGCCCAGCCAGGGGGCTATGGGCGGGGGCCTTGGAGGGGAGCCAGAGAGCAGAGCCGGAGGCTCCAGTGGCCGACCCCCACCTCCTCCTTCCCAGACAGCCCTCCTTCCACTCAGCCAGGTCCCCAAGGGAGGAGTGACAGGGTGGGAAGTCCTGTGTGGATCTGGGGTGGGCACTCCCTGAGGACGATCGTGAATTCGCCTGGACCCCACCTTACCACAGCTGGACATGTTTGGGTTGGGAGACCCAAGTCACCCTTCAGGGAAGGGAAGTCCTGGGTGTTCAGTCAGGGGCTGGCCCTTGAGGCCACCAGCCCAGACCCAAGTGGGACAGGGCTCTCCAGAGGGAAGAGTGGAAGCATGAGAACTGGCAGAGCCGGGGCGTCGGACTCCACACAGCCGCCCGCCCTGCAGCCCCCAACACAAACCGGCCTCTGGGCCTCAGTGTTTCTCATTGGAAGCAACTCTGAGAACCATAGAAAGAAGTCTCTCTCGTCTCTTCAAAGAGCAGGCAACAGCCCACGTGGACTCTGGCCCTCAGGCCGATGGTGGAGCGGCCTCCCCACCTGGCCCTGGGCCTGGGTCCCTGGGTGTATGCAGCCCATGGCTGGCACTGGCCAGAGACGATGGGCTGTGGCGAGGAAGGTCGGCCGGGAGGCTCCTGCCCACACAGCTCAGCTGGCATGGGCCTTTCAGCAGCGCTAAGCAGAAATCCCCAGTGCAGGGCGGTGAGTCCCCAAAGGCCCCAGCCCCCAGCAGCATGGGTTAGTGGAGAAGGCACCCGAGTCCCTCATGAATGGGGCGTCCTGGAAAATGCTGAGGCAGGACAGACGTTAGACGCGGACTCTCCTGCAGGCGGCGGCCCCACCTCCCCGCACTCCACCCTCTCACCCCCACTGCACCCCATGCACGTTCAACTTCTGCGCCTCGTCTCTGATTGGCCCTTGCTCCAGGCCTGGAGAGCCGCCCCTGCCTCTGCAGGAGCTGCTCCTCCTCCCTCCCTGCTGCTCCAGGCTGGGGGCTGGGGTCTCCAGGCGGTGTCACCTCTCCTCACTTCCAAATCTCATCTCCCACCCTCTGAAGCTAAGAGGGACCTTCCGAGAATTGTTCTAACCTTCAGTAAAGTGTCCTCCCCGTCCCCATGTCTGTCCCCATTCCAGTAACCGTGAGATCTGCCAGCCTGGAAGGTTTGTGCCACCCCCCCCCACCCTCCCCTATGTCCCCTCCTTGGTGAGCGCTGGAGTTAAGACACTGTAGCTCAACTCTAAGCAGAGAGCCGGGCAGCAGAAGTGTCTGGGATGGGGCAGTGCCAGGCAGGACCCCATCGATGGACGAGCGGGAAGCAAGCACGGAGCTGAGCAACCTGGGGAAATAAACCCAGAGAGGCAGAGACACAGGGAGGGGGAGAGGACCCAGAGTGAGCAGGCAGAGAGGAGAACCGCACTTCCTAAGACAGCTGCAAGTGACAGCTAAACTGAGCGCCAGCGTTGGGGGACTGAGCCCCCACCCCACCAACCTGCCTCAGCCGCTGCTCCCCTGATTGGGTCTCGTCCCCGCCTCCCCAGGAGCCTGCCGTGGAGCCGCGGTTCCAAAATGATGATGTATTTTTGGGTATGTACCAAGCGTGGACTGCGTGTTGCTTTTTCACTCTGGGCAGATCTGGGGCTGCGATGTCAGGAGGCTCGGCGTGCCCACCCCCCGTGCCTCCCCAGGCCATGCTAGCCTTTCCCCAGGGCCCAGCAGGCAGGGGTGCGGTTGGAGGTGTCCCCAGGCGGGGAGCGCTCGCTGGCTGTCGGCCACTCTTCTGGATGGGCCTCGGATGCAGAAGGTGGGGCTGGGACAGGGGGCTGGGCCCGGGCTCCAGAAATGCCGGCAGGGGATACCCTAGCCCAGCCCTCTCTG
This sequence comes from Alouatta palliata, assembly GCA_004027835.1. Lineage (NCBI taxonomy): Eukaryota > Metazoa > Chordata > Mammalia > Primates > Atelidae > Alouatta > Alouatta palliata. The sequence goes on from PVKV010015054.1 coordinate 32,994, forward strand.
GGCGCTTCCTCGGCCTGGTCTTAAAGGAAAACCTTGGCAAATTCCCCCAGCCCAAACTTCAGATGGCTCCCAGGAACCCAGCACACGGGTCCCAGCCCCACAAGCTGCCCTCCTCCTTATCCTGCGCCTTTACTCCTCCCCTTCCCATTCAAAATCAGGTGTGGGAAACCGGACCCTGGGAAGGAAGAGGCGGAGCTAACCTCCCGGGGCTCCGAGCCCAAGCTGGAGCAGCTTGCAGAGGCCCTGGGGAGAGGAGGCGCCCCCCACCCTGCGGCCTCCCCCGCCTTCCTCTTTGAGCCCCTGTGCCTTTTGGCAAAGGAAATGAAAGATCAGAGTAGGCGTGTGGGCCAGACAGACCTGGGAAGGGGCAGCACCTGACGAGGCCAAACAGGAAGGGGCCTCACTGTGAGGGGAGGACTGGGCCATCCTAGTTCAACTGGGCGGAACTGGGAGAATAAGGAAAGGTTTAGGGGGTGTGTGTTTGTGTACGTGCTCACACTTTGGAGAAGGCTGCGTATCCGGGGATCATCAGCCTCTAGGCTTGCACAGAGGTGGTTTGGAAATCAATGTGAATTACCTGTGCTTCCCATAGAGGATGAGTGTCTCCCCTGGCCCAGCCAGCAGCCTCAGCCCAGGAACAAGTCCCAGGCAGGAGCCGCCCACATCCGGGTACCTCTTCTTCCCAGGCTGCCCTCCTGGGTCCAAACATGACCTGCTCTGTAGCTGGGACTCCAAGGCCACAGTCCAGCCCTGACACCAGGAGGAGGACTCAAGGCCCAGGAGCCCCACTGGGAGGGCCTGAGCCTGCACAGATGCCTGTGAGGCCCACACCAAGCAGCTGGACCGTGGGCCCAGCAGAGGTCTGCAGAGCAAGCTGAGGCTTACAGAAGCCACAACAGCCTCTGAGAAGGGCCGATGGCCCCCGGGGATCCCAATGGCCATGGTCAGGCTCACCACCGGTCACCCCACAGGCTGGGCTCTGCTGACTCTGCTCCCATTCAGGGCAAAATTGGGGCGAGGACGTGCAGGTGCCCCAGCCTCCAAGTCTGCACAAAGGCCTTTGTTCTGCCAAGAATGTCCTGACATGTCCTGCCAGTCCTCCTCATTCTTCAAGGCCAGCCTCAGGGGCCACTTCCCCAAAAACATTCCCTGAACCCACAGGCAGAATGGACTCCTGTTCCCCGGCCTCCCCTATCTCGGCTCCCTGCCCTGACTTGGCATGTGTGAGGCAGCCCAGGAGCCCCTTCAGAGCCGGGAGGGGGCTTCCTTCTCTGGTGGGGGTCTGGTTGCCTGGTTCCTCTGGGGGTCTAGCTCCCAGAATTCCTCCTCTCCCCAGCAGAGGCTCTGCCTGTCCTCAGCCATGCTCAGCCAAGTCCTGGGGCCGGGCCAGGCTCCTCTGCTGTACCTTGCAGGCTGTTTAGGACGGGGTGGAACCTGATCAGGAACCTTGTCTTCCCAGGAGCCAGCTCCCCAGCTCCACTTCCAGGCTGGGATTCGGAGATGGACAGAGAACTGGGTCCCCACAGGGGGACCCTCCTCCTCGCCTGCTCTCCCTCCCTGAGCCATGTCACCACGCCAGTGTGGGAGAAGACACTCAAACGTTGTCACCCGCCAAGTCCGCACCCACCAGGACCCCCTCACAGCCTGGCCAGCTCCATTCCTGCTGTCTACCTGGTGCCCACACACTCCTCAAACTCACTCAAAACTGAGCCTTGAAAACTGCCATTTCCTTCAGATTGTCTGCTCCGTCCTTGCCCTGCACATCACCAGTGGGTGCCACCATCTGCCCGACCCCAGCTCCTGGGGTGGGTGCTGCCTCCCTCTACCCCCCCCAACTTCCCACTCAGCTGCCAGGCCCGGCCCCAGCCCCACCTGCCCCAACCAAATCTGAACACGGAGCGCCAACTTCTCCCCACCCTGCCCTCTCAGCTCCACCTCACCCCGCACCTCCTTCCAGCCCCTCCCTAAGCCCCGTGGCCCAGCCAGGCTGAGCTGCTCCAAGGTTAATCCCAACACCTGCCGTGTTCTCCCTCAGGCTTGTTCCACCTAAAAAAAACACCGTCCCTCCCACCCCACCCCCTTAACTGGCTCCTGCTTAACTTCAGAGTGAGCTTTCAGGCAGGGGGACACCAGGGACTGCTGCAGGCATGGAGCCACCTCCAGGAAGCCCTCCCAGAGCATCTCACAGCCAATGTCATTTCCCCCTCTGCACCCCTACCCTCATCCTTGGGTGTTCCTGTTACCCATTCCCCCCTCCGCCTCCCCTCTGCCTGTAGCTCCCTCGAGCTCCCTGACTGGGTCTCATTCAGTTCTTGTTCCACATACCTGCCTGTGTCTGATGTGCGGCTGAGGCTCTGGGAACCCCGAACACTGAAATGAATGAGTGACTGAAGAAGGAAATGAGTCTGTTCCGAGTGCAGGACGGGGCCTGGCCAGGGGTGTCCCCTGCAGCAGCAGCTCTGTAGGGCTCCCCACTCATGTGCAGCCTCCTCTCCCATCCCTGAATGAGCATGTCTTCACCTGCCATGGGCGTAGCTTTTCAAGGGCAGCACTGGAGATATTGCTGCTCCCATTTCCAAACTGGCAAAGTTGTGGCCGACGATTTCTGTGCCTATTGTGAAGGGGGCGGTGGCCAGCAGAGCCAAGGGGCCTGGCCTTGGCAAAGCGGGGGTTGGGTGCAGTGTGGAACCTGCCCCCAGCCCTTTCAGCTTGGCAGTGTGGGGAGGCAGGCAGGGGTGTGGAGGTCACTACGGTTCTGTGAGAGAGGCCCAGAGTGGGGGGCCCCCACCTGATTTGGGGGCATCTCTGCCTTTGGATGGTTCACCTGGGGACACCCCCAGGAGAAGGGCTACCACCACGACAGGGAGACAGGGGTCTGGGGGTAAAAAGGCTGCTGGGGTCTGGGCACTGGTCCCAGTGCCAGAGGCAGGGGACTCGTGTTCCTCAGGCCTTCCCTGGGATCTGGCTCTGCCACTCGGCAGCTGTGTGACCCTGGACAGGTCACCAAATCTCTCTGAGCCTCAGGTGGCTCCTCTGTAAAGTGAGATGGCAGCGCCAGTGTGCAGGCTGTATGAGAATTATTGTTTGCATGTTCCGTGCCTGGTCAAGCAGGACAGAGATGTTTGCTGGCAGGAGGGGGGGACACCGGCGTGGGTGGGCACGAGACTCTCGTCACCCGCCTGGGTTCTGCTCACTGCCACAGAGAAACCCACACCAGCTATGGGGCCTGTGCTCTGGGTCTGAGGGGCCACGGTACCTTCCTCCCTGCAGAAGATGGGCTCAGCCCCGAGTGCTTCTCCTCTTCCTCCTTTCCTCACTCCCAGCCCCTGGCCTCATGCTGGTCCTGCCTCTAAGCTGCTCCTGGAATGCCCCGCCCCTCTTTCCTACCTGTCCATCTCCGCTCCAGGCCCTCCAAGTGGTCCCAGCCCGGGAGACCCCTCCCCGCCTGCTCCATGGTCTCCACCTTCTTCCGTCAGGTGGGCACCACTTCCTCACGTGGATCACGTGTCCTAAGAACGCTGTGCATGGTGGGGACCACGGTGGCTCTCAGAACCTCCTCACAGATGGCGCCTCAGCTCGCCTCACCAACATCCAGGAGGCAAACAGGCTAGGCTGCTCTCCCCACAAGGAGCCACAGAGGTGGCAGGGACGTATTGAGGTCACCAACTCAACTGTGAGGTCCAGAACCAGAACTCGGCCTCCAAAGCCCAGGCAGTTGCATCTTGACCCCCGCTGGACCAAGGACCGTTGGGGACTGGACCCCCGGGTGACCCCAAGACCATCAGCTCCAGCCCTGCCCCCGCTGCTTGCAAGGCTATCGGGTTAAACGTGACCTCCACTCAGGGAGCCCTCAGGATGACGTCCAAATGCCTGCACCAGCGTCCACAGCCAACAGTGGCTTCCCGCTGCCTTAGGGACAAAAGCAAAGGACACGCTGAGCCCAGCCGTGTGCCCAGCACACACCAAGGTGCTGGGTGCTTCGCTTCAGGGAAGGCTGAGAGAGGGCTGTGCCCAGCATGGCATAGCTGCCAACAGCAAAGCCAGGCCTGGGGACACGCTCCTGCTGGGCCTCTGCCCCGACATCCTCCCCCCACCCCACCCCAGGCCTTGTCCTGCGTCAAGCCCTGCACAGCCTTTGGGGATCGGTTTGTTCCCCCACGTGCTTTTCCTCGCCCTGCCCTTCTGTCTTCTGTGAGTCCCAGAACACCGGGGCGCCTGCCTTACCCAGGGCACCGGCAGACGGTGAGCTCCATGTGGGCAGGAAATGAGGCTGAGCGGTCGGTCGTTCCAGCAGTACCCTGGAAAGGGGAGAGCTTGGCAAGGACTCAAGGAGCAGATGGAGAAGGAACGGAGGTTGGCAGGAGGCAGGGAGCATGGTGACAGTGGTACGTTCTCAGCATGGCAGAGCAGGGACCACACGTCTGAGCAGGGGCAGGGCGCTTTCCACAGGTGTCTCCTACCGGGAACATCCATGGGTCTGGAAACCAGTGTGACTCTTTGGTTGACAGGGGCTGCAGCCCAGAGCAGAGGACCTCCCTGCGCCCCACAGTCTCAGTGCTGCTGGACTCAGCTCCGAGCTGCAGGAGGGCAGCACATGCAGTCCAAGGCCTGGGAGCTTCCGCCGGGAGCCCTGCAGCGGCCGGCACCTCCCTCCCTCCCTCCCTCTTCCCCCAGAGCCGACCTGATGGGACAAACAGATGGCGGCCTGGGGTGTGTGAGCATCTTCCTGCCCAGGAAGGGGAAGGGGAAGGGCAGGGAGCCGGGGGTGGGCTAGTGTCACTCCCCGAAGCCCTGCAGCCGCCAGGTCTTGCGCAGGCAGGAGAGACGGGTGTGGGGGCAGCACCAGTGGGTGGCTTCATAATTGACCGGCACCAGGCGAAGATGCCAAAGCAGAACGTCTCCAAATTAGCGGTAATTGCTGGGGAAATAAAGAACAAACAGGGTGAGCTGAATGAGGCTTTCTATAAATATTATGTTTTTTAAAGTTTGCCCTGGAGTAATAGAAGCTGTTTAAACGCTAATATCCTGTCTGTGCATTTAAAAAGCCTTGTAATGAGGATTGAGTGTCTGTTTCCTAGGGCCACCTAGTATTGGAGCCCCTGGTCCTCCAGCCTCCTCTCCTGGGCTTCCCAGATGGCCGCCCTCCCACGAATCTGGAGAACACCTCTCACCTGGTCCAGACCCTGCCTCAGCCCTGCCTGGGAGCCTGGGCACCTCCTGCCTCTCCCTGGACAGCCAGAGCCAACCCTTCCTGCTTCCTCTGAGACCCCAGACGTGCCTCCCACTTACCCTGCCCTATGGAGCCCTTCTTCCCCATCCCTTCTCCTCCTCCCTGGGTGCCAGGGTGGGTGGGCAGCAGCGTCCTCCCGGTCACACTGATCCAACGTGTTGCACATCACTTTCCTCTAGAAGAGAGCCCCAAACCCACTGGTCGCTGGACCTGCGGGTGGGAAAGCTTGTCTAATTAATGAGGAGACAGGGCTTTCCTCCAGGAGGCCCCTCCACGACCATGTCTGATTTTTATTAAAAATCATTAAGCAAAGTGTTTTTCCATGCCGGCAACCAGCACAGCCACTTTCCCGTCGAGAGACAGCACCATGCATCGCCAGAGAGGCAGACTTTACTGGGGGCCTGGAACCCACAGTGGTAAAGCTCCAGTGAGGGCCACTTCCCAAGAGAGGTCCATCATGGGTCCCCGAAGAAGTTCACTTGATTCCTCCGGCCAGAGCAGGGCGGTGCCTCTCGAGGGTCGGCTGCGGCTCGCTGGGCCACCCAACATCCATCGGCACCACCTTCGGAAACAGAAGCAGGTCTGATCTGCTGAGTGTTTCAGGGCTGTTGCCACAGGTCACAGGCAGCACGCAAGGTCTTGGCTTCCTCCGCATCCGCAATTCCCAAAACCCAGCAGTGCCCAGTACAGAGTGGCAGGGGAGACCCTCTGGGCTTGTGCATGGGGTGCGGCCGGCTGGAAAGTCAGGTTTCCCGTGACATTCGCAGCCCTTCATCCTTGGGGTACAAATGTTCGCAAAGTTATATCTGGTGGGGGTCAAAGACGAGAGGAGAGATTTGGGCCATCAGCCAGTCAGCATTTGTTGGCGATGCCGAGAGGATATACCCTATTAGGTGCGAAGTGGCCCCAGTGGTCACAGTCCCCAGGAAGGTTCAGGACGTCCAAGATGGAAGGACTTGGGAAATCTCACCAAACAACAAGCATGTGGATAAAGGGGAGGGACCAGAGGGTGGGGCTGCCCCTGGAGGAGGAACCTCTGGACGGCAGGGTGGGAGGTTGGGAAGGGGAGGACCAGCCCTTGACTTTGGCCCTCATCTCACCCTGCCCCGTCTGGTTGTTGCTGGACTCAGGTCCTGGTAGCCGTTGCGGGTACATATTTTGGGGGCTTGACACTGCTGGACAAGGCCTGGACTGCTGGTGAAGCCACAGCTTCCCTTGCGGCAGAGTCCGCAGGCACGAGGGTGCGGGTGCTCCCCCGAGTCCTTCCTTTTCCTGGGTGAAGTGAGGGCAGGGAGGCGGGGAGCCACCTGCTCCCACAGCACCACCCTAAACCCCTGACCCTTTCACAAGAGAAACAGGGGAACTTTATCCTTTTTTTCATTGTCATTAAAATATTCATGTCCAGGCTGGGTGTGGTGGCTCACACCTGTGATCCCAGCACTTTAGGAGGCCAAGGTGGACAGATCACTTGAGGTCAGGAGTTCAAGACCAGCCTGGCCAATATGATGAAACTCCATCTCCTCTAAAAATACAAAAAATCATCCAAGCATGGTGACATGTGCCTGAATAATCCCAGCTACTCAGGAGGCTGAGGCTGGAGAATCGATTGAACCTGGGAGACGGAGGTTGCACTGAGCCAAGATCACGCCACTGCATTCTAGCCTAGGCGACAGAGCCAGACTCAAACTCGAAAACTGTAGTTGAGGGGACATCTGTTTCCAGACCCCAGGAAGTTGGCTGGGAAACTTTCTGTAAGAGAGAGAAAGAGCATGGCTCCTGTTTAGAGGCTGACCCTTTCTCCTCTTCCCCTTCCCCTCCCCCACAGCCTGCTTTCCTCATTCTAGGACAAAAGGGGAACAATGGGTAGCTTGGGGTCTGTTCGGGACATTTGTGATTGAAAAAGAGCAGAGAGAGTGAGGACTGCAGGGCTGGGGAAGGACTAGGCTTTGGCATTTGCTTGTGAAAGAAGTAAATTGCTCTGAAATCTACTCTTTATTAAGAATAAGGAAGGAAGGCCGGGCGCGGTGGCTCACGCCTGTAATCCCAGCACTTTGGGAGGCCGAGGTGGGTGGATCACGAGGTCAAGAGATCGAGACCATCCTGGTCATCATGGTGAAACCCCGTCTCTACTAAAAACACAAAAATTAGCTGGGCATGGTGGCACGTGCCTGTAGTCCCAGCTACTCGGGAGGCTGAGGCAGGAGAATCGCTTGAACTGAGGAGGCGGAGGTTGCGGTGAGCCGAGATCGCGCCATTGCACTCCAGCCTGGGTAACAAGAGCGAAACTCCGTCTCAAAAAAAAAAAAAAAAAAGAATAAGGAAGGAAGTGCAGAGTGGGGTGGGGGGTTGCAGAGCAGGGCTCCAGGGGTGAGATTTGACCCCCTAAGAGCAGGGTGGTCCCTGCAGAGGTCCTTCAGGTTGGAGAAGTTGGGAACAGGCAGCACCAGGAGCCCAGCAGAGCGGTCAGAGAGGCTGGGGCAGGTGCAGCGTGTTCCTCCGGGTTAAATGGGGAGGGGAGGAGGCGAGAGGAGTAACCCAGGAGCCCGAGCAGAGCATCCCTGCCCCAGCCCCAGCCTGGAAGAACCCAGGGCAGGGGGTGACCGAGGGCGTCTAGAGTTTGAAGGTTTTCCTGGAGAAGAGTCCAGAGACCCCAGCCCTTCTCCTTGGGGCCATTTTTCTGCCATCTTGTCCCTGGCATGGTCGAAGATTCCCAGGGGGGTGCCTGCCTTTGGGTGTTGGTCAATTTCCCCAACGGGGCAGGTCTCCAGGCGGGAGGGTGCTGGCTGGCTGTCTTTGGAGGCCCCAGGGGACCAGCGCTTTCAGGAGCTTGGCCTGGCCACACCCTCCTGGGCCCGCTAGGGGAGTTCCTGGTGGATGTCTGAGTTCCTCAGATGTCTTGTTCCCCCCCCCCATATTCCTGTCCCCAGCAGTCAGCCTGGCACAACCTGGGTGCCCAGGAGAGGTGCTAATCTGGAGTTTAAGAAAGGACCAGGGCACAACGCATTGCAGTTGCTTTGAGGAGACTTGCCTGTGGTTCTGGGAATGGGATCTAGAAACACCCCCACCAACAGGGGGAAGTCATATTAGGATTTGGGGAGTCAGGGCTGGAGACAGACCAGGGCACAGCCCTGCCGGAGCCTGGGGCTCTGACCTTGGTGTCTGCAGCTGCCCCCCTGTCTGTCCAGCCCCCCGGGGTCTGAGCATGGAAAAGAGGCATCCGCCTGGGGGTAGCAGGGCTCTTCCAAGCTGCTGGCAGCGGCAGCACAGCCCCCACCCCTGTTCCCTCGCACCAGCACCCACCTGGGGCCGGTCCCAGCAGCTCCGCTGAAACCTGGGTTCAGCATATGGCGATCTCAAAACTTAATTATGGAAAGAAGTTGGGATTAAGGACCCTTCCATTTATCTTCCTGCCTGCTGTGGCTTGTCAACAGCTCGGATCTGGAACGTCCCGCTTACGGTTCCGGAGGCTGAGCGGACGGGAGGCGGCAGACGCTGGCGTTGGCAGGGTCAGAGGCACAGGCTGCCCTGAGCCAAAGTGAGCATCCTGATTCAGACCTAGTCCCTCCACTCCCCACAGTGGAAGCCACAGCCACCCACCAGACCAGCCTGCCTCATGCTGGGAAGCCTATGTTCCCGCCGTCTGCTCTGAGACCGCCGGACGCTGGAGAAGGTGGTGTAACCTCCAGAACTCAACACCCTCATGGCGTTTTGGAGCTCCCGCTGTCCTGCAGCCTCTGCCCACACCGCACACCCCTGCCAGGTGGAGGGCACTAGGACATTCCTCCACGTTACCTACCCCAGCCCCATCTCTCAAAGGGCAACCTGCGGAATGTGACAAGAGCCACTTGACCCTTCAACTCCGTGATCCCGCCCCTGGGACCATATCCCTCAGAAATTATTCAAAAGGTGAAAAAAGTCTGATGTGCCGAGATATTTACAGCAGCAGAAGAAACCCTGCTGGCAACATCTTACCTGTCTACCGTCAAGGGGTAGTTAAGTGAAGTATGCGACAGCCACTCGATGGGATACTGTGCAGCCGTCAGACCTGACAGGTAGGAAGTCCCAATACCAGGGAAGCCGTCTCTGAACATCGTCAAGCAAAAAAGCAGGACCCCTGATTAGAGCAAGGTAAAAACTATCACCGCACGGAGCTGAAGAGCAGACGGCGCCAGAGAGATATGAAGACGGCGGTATTAGCGTGAAGACGCCAGGGGTCCGACTCTGAAAAAATACTGAAGAAATAAAAACTGTTCACAAAAAAATAGCCTCCCTCCTGGACCAGGCACCTGCCCATGGCCCTGACTGAGTGGCCCTCTGCACTCCTCACCCGCATCCCTCCCCACAGGCAGACACACTCTTCCCTTGGGCTTCAGAGGTTCTCCAGCCAGAGCAGAAGCCGCACCTGTGTGTCTGTTGTTTTTCAGGGCTCGCTAAGGCACCTCTGTGAGCACACAGAAACGCGGCCCTTCCATAGCACATGTGAGCCATGTACCCCACCTCTCGCTCTGTCTCTGCAGGCAGCCTCCTCCTGTTTATTTTATTTATGTATTTATGTCTTTTTGAGATGGAGTCTCTCTCTCTCTGTCACCCAGGCTGGAGTACAGTGGCATAATCTCAGCTCACTGCAACCTCCGCCTCCTGGGTTTCAGGGATTCTCCTGCCTCAGCCTCCCGAGTAGCTGGACTACAGGCATGCGCACCAAGCCCAGCTAATTTTTGTATTTTTAGTAGAGACGGGGTTTCACCATATTGGCCAGGATGGTCTCGAACTCCTGGCCTCATGATCCCCCTTCCTCAGCCTCCCAAAGTGCTGGGATTACAGGCGTGAGCCACCGCACCCAACTCCTCCTGTGTATTTTTATGGGACAGGTACTGCATGCAGACACCTGTGCTGGGCCCTGGGGATGCCGAGGTGGCCCATCCCTCTGCAGAGGTGCTCACTGCCTAGAGGAGGGAAAAAGCGAGTCTCCAGTATGGGGAAAGAGAGGCCACCCCTGCGGTAACGGCCACATTTTGTTCCATGGTGCTTTGGGACTGGGAGTTCCATTTGGGTCAGTGGGTGTGTCCCAACTGCCTCTGTGCTGCCTGCCACACTCAGCCCTGGAGACACACAGGGATGAAGCCTTGTCCCTGCCCCCTAGGAGGTCCCGGAGCCATGCGTTAGTAGTTACAGGCCAGGTACAAACATGGTGATGGGGTTCAAACAAAGAGGGCACCCAGAAGGAGGCATGGGCCTGCTCCTGGGAGAGGGCACACCACAGAAAGCCTTGTGCAGGAGGGATGGCCCAGCTGCATCACCAGCCACAGCTCAAATGAGTGGCCTGGTGGGAGAGGGGAGGAAAGGGCACATACAGAGAGAGCAGCCGGGGTGGAGATGGGAGTGAGGTCCCGTGGGCGCCATAACGCAGGAGCAGGGCCTTAGGAGCAAGCGGGGGACGCTGTCGGAATAAATCTGGCTTCAGACAACATCTCCCCACCAAGAGTCTCCCCTCTCCCTCTGCCTCTGCCCGGGAAGGGCCTTCACCAACCAAGTGGGCATCTTTCCCTCAGGGTTGCTGAATGCCACCTGCCTGGCACCCACGATTCCGTGAGATCAACAGCTTACCATGTTTTCAAAGATACCACCTGGGGAAACCGCCAGAAGCTGGAAGTCCTCCAAAGAGAGAAGCCAGCCAGGGGCTGGAGACCCCAGCAGAAGGGGAGTGCCCTTTTCCTGAACCCAACCTTCCCAACCAACCCCCAGCTCCACCTCTTCCCCAGACTGCTAGGAGGGCTGAGGGGAGCCCCTTCGGTTTCCAGGCGGTCAAGGCCTTTGGCTGTTGGCTGGGATGGCCCAGCCAGGTGTGTGGGTGACAGAGCCAGCCTGGCTGGGCAGGAAGGACCGAGAGTCTTGGTTCTGTGCCTGAATCCTGTCTTGAGAGGCACAGCTCGGGGCTGACAGCTGGAGACCCGCACTGCCGGCAGCATCCTGGCTGTGCTGTGTGTGCCTGGTTACGGTTCTACCACCAGAGGAGAGAGCGAGTGTTTCTGCAGTGACTGTAAATAAGCCTTTCCCTCCAGCCGCAGGAAGAAGGGAGTGAGGGGAGGACAAAGGGAGGGAGATGCCGAGAGCCGACCAGAGAAGGGCCACGGTTCACCCAACCCGGCCAAGGCCTGCAGAGGTTCCCACGGTCCCGGACCTGTAGCCCATATTGTTTTAAAAGAAAAAGCCAAGACGCTGATGAATTGTATAGCTAAACAAATAATCGTTCCTCCTTTCGGGGGCAAGACTGGCTGGCTGCGAAAGGGCTGAGGATGAACAAGAGGACAGAAGAGGAGGGAAAGGAGGCGTGAGCGTGCCGGAGGTGCCCTGGAGTGCACCCCAGTCTCCAAGAGGCCGAGGGGAAAGTCCCTGAAGGCAAGCCCTCCCGGGGCAGTGCTGAGACTTGCAGGCACCCCCCTGGAAGCGGGAAGGGAGCTCCGGCCCAAGAGAGGAAGGCGTGTTCCAGAGTGTCCTGTTGTCCCTGGAGATTGCCCCAGGCAATCCCAGATCTCTTTGCCCAGTGGGCCGACCCCAGAGCCCATAGGCCTAGGGATCCAGCCCTCGCCTGGCCACAGGGAATAGCCCGGGAGGCTTCTCGGTGAAGCTTGCAAGGGACCCTGGTGCCACGCTGGGACAAGTTCAGGCCTCACTAGGAGTGGAACAGCACCCAGGCACCTCTGAGCGAAGCTCCCTGACTCTGGCCTCAGGCCACTGAGCGGGTGGCTAATTGAGGGACACTGGGAGTCTCACTCGGGTCCAGCAGTGAGTTTGGGCACATGGAGAGGAAGTTTCAACCCTGTACCTGTCCTCATGACATGGAAAAGGAGCATTCCGTTTCTGTTAAATACAAACCATTAACCCAGTAAGCTCATTTAGACCACGGGCAATCATCTTCACACTTTCCTCTGTTTTCTGATTTTTAAAACAACCCTACTGATTATAATATCAGGCAGAAGTACTTTTAACCCAGTAAGCATTTGGAAACTCTTCTACCGGGGAGACAGGCAAACAGAGAAAACCTGTGTGGCTTTTTTCTTTGCATGGGAAACTTCAGATTTCAAATCTTGTCTGTCTTCATCTAGAGTTTTCTCCCCAAAGCAAAGCCAGAGACAAGGGCTTGCATGCCAGAGGTTTATTTTGGGAAATGATCCGAAGGAAAGAGGACTGGGAGGAGTGAAATGGGAAGGAAGAAAGTCATTCCAGGTGCACTATTGAGTCAGTGCAATAGGGAGCGATTCCAAGGCTCAATCCAATTACAACTTCTCTGAGGAGCGGTGGAGAAGACACTTTCTGAACTGCCTACTTGAGGGATGGACGAGGGAAGGCTGCACCCACCAGCGGCCATGGCCCACAGGGCGGGGTGCACCATGGGGTGTTAACTGGCCAGCACGTTCAGGTTTGCTCCTGCCAAGGGATAGCTGAGCAGTGGTGGCCTGGAGAGATTCACTAAGGCAAGATGCCATCAGGCTATACATCTGTGGACATCTGATGGCTGCAGCAAAGTCTGGAGTGAAAAGAAGGGCTTAGTGGAGGCCAGCTGGACACAGGAGGCATCTGCCACCACCCACCTCTTGCACTCCCATATTATGTCCGGCTCATCACAGAGTTTTCAAGATGGCAGCCAGCCTCCACCGCCTTACGAATCAATGCTGCGTCTCCCATTGAGACTTGCCAGGGACTCCTTACGCAGCCTTCTCCACCACAGTGTACCGCAGGCGCCACTGGGACGCCATCACTGAGTTTGGACCTGCTACAGAGCCCCCGTTTGCTCTGGGACCTACTCAAAATGAGGAGCCCTTGGAAGTGTTAGACCACAGCAGTATTCCCGAGGGGAATATTCGCTGCCTCCAGCATCCAAAGAGGCCACCAAGTTCTGGGCCCCTTTCTTGGTAGAAGGCATGCAATGATTTGCTTTTACATGATCTTCAAGGGAATGTTCCAGAGAGCCCTAGACCTTAAATATTTCATTGACGTGACAAGCCATACGCCTTCTTTCTAGGCTTTACCTCTCACCCTCTGACACGCAGGTCTTCCTCGGGCACTCAGTGGACTCACTCCTTCCTGCCTGTCTAGTCTGATGAGCCTGATTTCCTCCCTGTATTGGATGAGCATATTCTCTGGAATGTCAAAACGGCCAAGGTCCCTGAGGACTATTTGTGGAAAAGAACAAGAAAATGATGGTAGCCTTGTAGCAAGATAGCAGATGTGTATTACTGTCCTTCCTATGTAAAAGCAAACTACCTTAGGGGGGAAAAAAAAAAGCAGACTGCTTTTGACTCTTTATGGACAGGGACTGGAAAATACATTTTCATATCAATCACCATATGCCAAGTGATAGAGGCTCTCTCTGTTCAGCTATTCCAGTAAATACCACACTGCTGTGAATAACTGGAGGCTACTACTTGGTGAAGTTTTCAGTAATCCGCCATCACCCACTATGATCCATCCAGTTTTTGTAGGGTCCTTAGAGGTGACTTGAACAGGGATATGATAGGGACCCCCATCCTTGCTTCCTTTGGCATTTGATGGTGGATATAATTTTTGCAAGTTCCCTGGCACATGCTGTTTCTTCTGATTTGCTGTCTTAGCTGGGGGTTGGGGAGGTTTCATAGGCTCCCATTTGGCCCTCCCGGGTCAGGGAACTCATATTCAGGTTATGCTAGATGCTAAGTGTATCCGTCTAAATGCGTACTTGGAGACCAGAGAACAAACCGCAGGATGGGTCCATGAGCCTGATGGACCTGCTGTAAGAGGGATGTGGTTCAGGCTGTCATAAATCCCTGAGGTTCCACGAACCCCCACTCTACCTGGGGTAAATGATGGTGTTTTCGTTTCACTGGTATCAGTGTCCGCTCTAACCGTGTATCCTGCTGCCTGCAAAGCTTCTGATAGTCGCCTTCCCCAGGACACAGGTTCTCTGGCAAGCATCCACAGGTCCGTCTGGGGAAGGATGGGGAGGCTGTTATAAATATTGCAGTGCATGGCTAAGCTCTATGTGATCTCCCTTCCACCAGTGAGCTCTGACTGGAGAACTGCCTGGGACCTGGAGCTGGGTGTGGTGCTGCAGGTTCCTGCTGTGACGACTGAGGAGTCCTCTGCTCTCCAGCTCTTGTTTTTTCTAACTATACAAGTCAAGCAGCACGCTAATTGACCACCCATCCGTTTCATCCACAGGAACACCATGGCTTATTAGCTACCGACTTCCGTAGTTCAAAAAGCCCTGGTCATCTCCAAAGCCTTGCTGACCCCGGTGGTATTTACTTCCACCTCGCCTCTAATGGTTACATACAACTATCTGGCCCCTGCTCTTCTGGAATCTTCTCATCCTCATTGATACTAAGGAGCCCAGTTAGTGGCAACATCGCCTGATGCCACTAAATGAAGGCATTCACCACTAAGTTTTCTAAATGCATCAGCGGTCCCCTGCCCCAGCAATGCCCTTCTTACTGCCTTAGTGGAGGGACTGGCCCCTGTACCCTCTTGGCACACAGGGTCATCTAGTCGGTTCTCTGGTGGTCGCTCCATCTGGGGCCTTCTGACCCCTTCTTTAATACTCCACCAAAGTAGTTGCAGCGCCTCGACCTCATTGACTGAAAGCTGTTGGTGTGTCTGTGCTTCAACAAGCTGTTCACTGGACTGGTGCATGTGTCCTTTCCAGGATATTAAGCCCTGAGTCATGAGAAGTCACTTTCATGTCCATATTTCTCCTCTGTTCAGACGGACCTTCTGTCCCCATCCCACCCCCTCAAGCGCTGCTCCCTCTGCCCTCCTGCGCCCGCTGGTGTGTGTCCGCTGGGTCTTGGAACTCTCTGGGTGTGTGTCTGGTTTCGTCTTCAGCTGGGGCTGTTGCCCCCTTGGCCTATGCTGAACCCCAACTCTAGCTATTGCTGTCATGGCAGTGGTGGAGGTAGGGGCAGTGCTCAGTGGGAACGAGTGTTATCTTGTGAGAAACTCTCTCAGTTGAGGTTTTTGCCTGTTCTCCAGGTGAGAAAATTCTGCTTTCTTTTAGCAAGGATGGATGGAAGGGGCTATTTCCACCAGCACAAAGGGTTCAGGGAATTTAGGGGCAAAGTTCTCAGGCTCATCCATACAAATGTGCTCATCCCAGAGTCTCACTGTTTCCCACAGGGCTTGGACTTGGTTAGGGGAGAAGTGCCATGTGTGGGTTCAGCCTCCTTGGTGACTCTAACGCCCTTACAATTACTTCCTGGACTTTAGGAGCTGAAGGTCTAGTTACATATTTCCATGAAGGCCAGGGGACCTGAGTTGACAGTCAGCTAGCTTCAGATGGTCTTTTTCCTTTTTCAAAGCTTCTAAGCCCACAGTTCTTACATGCCCCCTCAGCCTCAAGCCACCGCCACAGGAACAGCCTGGCCAGGTGCTTCACACGCACCTGCCCCTCTTCCCGGTCCTCCACCGGCCAGGGTTGTGTGATCACGATGCTCCCACAGGCCAGGGGTTGTCACGGACCCATTTGTCACCAGCAGCGTGGTCCTTAGCAATGTCTGGCCTCACTCCAGAATCCCATCTGGAGGGGCCACTTTCTAGGCGTCTTAGGAACGAACTGCCTTGGCTTGGGAGCCCCCAAAATCCAGACCCCAAGAAAAGTGTTTGCATGCAGGTAGCATATTTTGGGAAGCGCACAGGAGGGAGGGGCACTAGGGAGAGTAAAACAGGGAAAAAAGGAGGAATCCGGCCAGGTGCGGTGGCTCACGCTTGTAATCCCAGCACTTTGGGAGGCCAAGGTAGGTAAATCACCTGAGGTCAGGAGTTCAAGACCAGCCCGGAAAACATGGAGAAACCCTGCCTCTACCAAAAATACAAAAAAAATTAGCTAGGTGTGGTGATGTGTGCTTATATTCCCAGTTACTCAGGAGGCTGAGGCAGGAGCATTGCTTGAAACCAGGAGGTAGAGGTTACAGTGAGCCAAGATCATGCTATTGCACTCCAGACTGGGCAACAAGAGCAAAACTCCATCTCAAAAAAAAAAAAACAAAAAACGGAGGAGGAGGAATTCAACGATGTGTTACTGAGCTGAAACCACCGTGGCCGCCGGGGGCGTAGTACCCTCGAGGCTCCATGGACAGCTTATTCACCAGGTCCCCACCCCCTCCGGTCAAGAACTGCCCCACATGGAGGTATTAACACCTTTGCACCTCCAGGCGTGGCAGTACCTCTGCATGGATGAGTGTGCTCCTCGGGGGTCCCACATGGCAGTAACGGGAGAGCCCAGGGCAGGCAGCGCTGTGCAGAGTGTTAGGGTGAGGGTCTCTTGGATCCCCGATGTGTGCTCTGACAGCCACAGCCAAGGCTGGCATAAAAGGGTGGGAAGGAGGTGGGACCAGGGAGGTGCCTGCTGTGTGGGCTCAAGCCAGGCAATCTTGGGCAAGTCCCCTGCCTGGACCTCACTCTTCCGGTGTATGTGACACTGACATAGTCACGATCGTCCCATGGGGTTGTTGTGAGAATTTGTGAGCTGATGTTGGTGAAGTTTTCATAAGCTGTATCACTCTGCGCTTGTATAAGGGATGGCTCCCAGCACCCCCACAGTGGCTGACTCTACCAGGATACAGAGAATTGAGTGGCCTACCGTGAGGTTCTGGCTTCAGAGGTTCTGTGCGTCTGTTGTTTCTGCAGGACTCACTAAGGCACCTCTGTGCGCACACAGGAACACCATGGTGGACGGGGGGTTTCAGGGTCTTGGGAAACAGAGTCACCTGTTATTAAACATAAGCGTGGTACCTGACACAGCCACGAAGTTGCCCCGGGGCTGCCTCTCCTGCCAATCCCACTCTGCTCCCAGGCCCCTCCCCTTTTGCTGGGAATAAGAGGTCCCTGTAGAAGATGATACCGTGGGACAGAACAGTCCAGCTCAGATGCAGGGATCACCCCACAGCCCGGGGTGTCTTCCTCCAGAGCCCTCCTTTCCTGATCCCTCCCCACTCTACCCCCCATGGTGGCGAAGCCTGTCAGTGCACCCAGGGGACCGAGGGCATTCTCCTAGTAATGACTGCTGAGATTCCAGAGATGTGTCAGCACCCAGAGACTGTGACAGCTCTGAGTGAAGCTGGCAGGAGGAGGAGGATGAGACAGGAGCTGTAGAGAGAAGGTGGTGTCAGCATGAAGCCGAGCATTTGGGGTCTCCTGCAGGGGAGGAGACAGAGAGAGGAGGCCTGAAAGTGGAAGGTAACTTTTCACAAAGTTTGCCCAAGCTTGCCCCAGGCTCTTCGTCAATCTCCCCCAGCCTCCAGTGGAGAAAGTGTGGAGGAGAGAAAGCACGTGGGAACTGGTGATGACAGAGAAGGCGGAGGTGCTGTGGGTGAGCTTGGCCCTGGGCAGGCATGGGGGCTGTGGGCCACCTCCACCACCTCCAAGGGGCGGGAGGATTATGATTGTGGAAAATGAGATACACCTGTCAGAAGCACTTCCCGCGTTCCGGGAAATACAAAGAGAGACAGGAGAAATGGTGAACAATCCCCTCTTGAGAGGATGGACAGAAATCATGAATGTCCCAGAGGTAGGAGAAAAATACTGGAAGAACAGGAAGGTTCAGGACCAGGAAGCGCAGCCCAGGCTGACTTGAGATGCCTGGCAGGGCCCCCCAGCCCTGGAAAGCCCTCCCTGAGCTCATCGGAGTTCTGGCAGCATCTGCCCCTGCTGGGGTGGGGGTGTTGGGAGCAAAACACCCTCCTATTTCCCTCTCTCCCCTCTCCTACCCAGGCTGCCCCACACATTCCCTTTTAAAGCATTCAGAATTTCCTCTCTCATCATTATCATTTGAGCCCAGAAGTATAGATCTATTCCTCCTTGGAGACCAGGAGAGAGCATCCCCGGTGAAGAAGGATGGATGCTGTGTGTCAGGCAATGCTGGGCTCGGGTGTGTGGGAATGGCCGAGGAAGGGGCCGAGGGCAGGGAAGGGTTGGGAGGGTCAGGCTCGTCCTGAAACAATCGGGACTGGGCCAGCCCAGCTGCCCGCCACACGCAGAGACGGGGATGCACAACGGAGTGAGAGTCTGGGTGGATTTTCTTCTCCCTTGGCCTCCCCCATATGGCCTAGGGAGGGGACTTGTCACTACATCAGGTGGGGGGGACCAGGGGTCCCAGGTGCCTCCCACATCAGTTTTGTGAATTTCTCCCCCTCCCCAGCAGACCTGTACCCTCGGTGCAAAGTTCTCCTCTGCTTTTATTACTGAGTTCACATCAGAGTTCCCGGCAGCCCAGCAGAGCTCTCCTGGCTTCTCAACTCCGCAGGGATGTGGCTGAGACACCTGGCAGCCCAGCCCGCCAAGGCCATCCCCCAAGAGCCCTCCTCTGGTGCTGCAAGGAGCCAGGTGGTGTGGGGTCCCTGGCCTCTGCTCAGCCACCGCTGTCCCTCCAGCTGCACCTCCGCCCCTCTTGGCTCTGTGCTGCGGCTACTCCTGTCTTGTGGCT
The DNA here is from genome assembly GCA_004027835.1 of Alouatta palliata. Lineage (NCBI taxonomy): Eukaryota > Metazoa > Chordata > Mammalia > Primates > Atelidae > Alouatta > Alouatta palliata. The sequence goes on from PVKV010015054.1 coordinate 51,677, forward strand.
CTGTCTGTGGGGCTGCTTTCTTCTTTTTCTTATATTTGCTCTTAGACTAGGTGGGGCGCCTGAGTGACAGCTGGTGGCCCCCGTGCCTGCTGCCTGATCAAGGGGCTGTGGCTTTCCCTGGAGCCCCACCCTCTGACTCCCTGGGAGTGGCTGTGGCTAAGAGGGTTTGTCTAGCAGCTTGGGCACAGGCCCCTCTGCTGACGATCTGCACACTTGGCTTCGGCCATCTGTCATCTCATTGGGAAGTACTTAGGGAGGGTACTTTTCTCCCCCCACCCTTTTTGAGATGGATTCTGGCTCTGTCACTCAGGCTGGAGTGCAGTGGTGCAATCTCAGCTCACTGCAACCTCCACCTCCCAGATTCAAGTGATTCTCCTGCCTCAGCCTCCTCTCCCAAGTAGCTGGAATAACAGGCAAGCCCCACCACGCCCAGCTAATTTTTTTTTTTTTTTTTTTTTTGTACTTTTGGTAGAGATGGGGTTTCACCATGTTGGCCAGGCTGGTCTCGAACTCCTGTCTTCAGGGATCCACCTGCCTCAGCAAAGTCTTGGGATTACAGGTGTGGGCCACCACGCCTGGCCCTCTTCTCCCCATTTTACAGAAAAGGAAGCTGAGATTCGGGAGCTTTAGAGCGGGGCTGTACAATAGACATTCTCCTGACACAGCTGAAGCTCTCAGGGTGGATTTGTTCAGCTGCTTCGGAAATCCTACAGCAGTGGTGATGTCCTTTATCTGGTCAGTATGGTCACCAGGAGCCACGTGTCACTGCTGGAAATGAGGCTTATGGAGCAAAGGGACTGAGCCTCACTTTTACTGAATTTTAATTAAAGCTTTGGGGACTTCATTGAGAGCATATCTAATTACTTCTTGAACTGGGGCCAAAGCAGTGTGCTCTAGGTCACCTGTCCCCACTGCAGAGGCCTCCAGCAGCGCTGTCTACAGCTGGGCTCAGGCCGTGCAGATGGCCAGGTTTCTCCTCTCCTCTTTCTCAAGTTCCACCTGGGCTGTTCCCCTCCACCCAACCCCACCCCGCACTGCAAGAGCACCTAAGATCTGCAGCTCCTGCATAGGGTGGTGGGCAGAGGACCGGAGGTTCCTGGGAATGCTCCCTCCTCTGAGTCTGACCCTCCCGCCAGCTGGGGGAAGAAAGGCAGGATGAATGAGAGCCAGGGAGTGCCATGCAGGTGTGAAGCCCCCCTGAAGGGGCATGGCCAGCTCCACAGCTGGTGGGTGGTGCTGCAGAGGGTGGGGGGCTGGGGAGGTCTTTTCTGAAAGCTCCTCTACATTCTCAGAAGGCAGAGGGAGCCAGCCAGAGTGTGACTTCCCGCCCCCCGCCCACAGCTGACCCCCTTGCTGTGCAGCTTCCACTCCACGGAGACAGCCCCTACTTGCTTCCCACTGTTTTTGGGTCTTTTCCTTCTCTCCCTGAAAACCAGCTGCAGTCAACAGCCCCACAACTGAGTTACAGGTGATGTTCAGCTTCACAAACTCAGCATCTTTGCAGGAGATACTTTTATTTTAACCACTGGGAAGCAGTAGAATATTAGGCATCAGGAAGTTCGACTGGGTGCAGTGGCTCACGCCTATAATCCCAGCACTTTGGGAGGCCAAGGCAGGTGGATCACTTGAGGTCAAGAGTTCGAAACCAGCCTGGCCAACATGGCAAAACTTTGTCTCTATTAAAAATACAAAAACTGGCCAAGCATGGTGGCAGGCACCTGTAATCCCAGCTACTTGGGAGGCTGAGGCAGGAGAATGGCTTGAACCTGGGAGGCGGAGGTTGAAGTGAGCCTGGATCATGCCACTGCATTCCAGCCTGAGCAACAGAGCGAGACTGTCTTAAAAAAATAAAAATAAAGAGAGAGAGAAAATTCAAAATCAGGGAGGCTTCTTGCATCTCTAAAAATCCTGTCAGAGTGACCCGTGGCATGGGTAATGTGTTCTGGAAAGTCCCTGAGCTTCTCCAAGCCTCAGTCTCCAGCTGTACCTGTCTGTCCCACAGGCTTGAGCCAGGCATACTGAGGTGGCATTTGTGAACATACTCCACAAGCTGGCAGGTGGGGCACAGATGTCAGCGTTCCACCATCACCTTAGCACTGAGGCCCAAGAGAGCTGGAAGGACATCTCCTGAGTCGCCACCCCCCAGGTACAGGCTGTCCTTCCATCCTTCCTGTGCCTGCAAGGTCCCCTCATGTGGGAGGGAGAGGGGCAGGGCGGGAGCGAGGGCAGAGGGCTGGCCAGAGGTAGTGGGCATCCGTGAGTTCACTTTCTGGTCTGGTCCAGTGTTGAAGATGGCCCAGCGATGCACCCGTAGCATTTCCGGGATGACAGCCCACCCCACACTCTCCTGACACAGACAGAGACACCTAGAGTGGATTCACTCAGTGTGCTTAGAACATCAGAAGTGTTACATGTGAGGCGAGATGAAGGGACCAACACCAAGACAAAAGTATGCCAAATAGCAGGGTTTATTAAGCCGGCAACCACGGAGCACTCGCGTCTCTCCAACCCGCGGCCCCGTATGGAGGGTGTTAAGACCTTTTATACCCGTAAAAATCACTTTGGAAGTGAAGGTGAGGGGCGGGGGGTGGGGGTGAGGGGCTTCAGACATTCCGAGGGCTAGTGGCACCTTCAGGGCGGAGAGGAGGGTGAGGGGCGGGGGGTTTCAGACATTCCGAGGGCCGGGAAACTTTTTGACATTCTTAAGTGTTTCACAAAAAAGTTAAGATTAGCATTTGTTTACACATTGTCTGGGTAGGGTGGCAATCACAGTCCTTAATTACTTATTCATATTTGGGCTATAGAGAGCAGTTTCAACAGAAAGCCGAGGTATGGTTGAGGTATGCAGGTTTATGGGGCTTTTACCATGTCACAGAAACACGCTCTGCAGTCACAGATACATGTCGTCTTGGCTGCCTGGTGCAGGGCAGACCCCCTTCAGGCTTTTCTCTGGGTTTCCAGCTCCTGGCCTGCCAGTAGTTTGGGAAGTTGGGTTGGTGTTTTCTCTGTTCCTCCCTGCTGTACAAAGGGAAATGGAGTAGCATCAGGAGGAGCTGCCCAGCTGGACACAAGCCCCAGCCACCCCCAGCCCGGCGGCATGGAAGATGTGTCTGTAGAGAGAAATATCTTTACAGCAATGGCTCATGCCTGAAATCCCAGCACTTTGGGAGGCTGAGGCTGGCAGATCACTTGAGGTCGGGAGTTTGAGACCAACCTGGCCAACGTGGTGAAACCCCCGTCTCTATTAAAAATACAAAAAAAAAAAAAAAATTAGCAGGGTGTTGTGGTGCACACTTGTAATCCCAGCTACTCGAGAGGCTGAGGCACAAAAATCGCTTGAACCCAGGAAGTGGATGTTGCGGTGAGCCGAGATCATGCCACTGCACTCCATCTCAAAAAAAAAAAGGAGTATCTGTTTCCTGGCTCGTCCCAGGGAAAAGAATGCATTGAATGGCACTGTGGAGGGAGGCAGAGAGTGACAGAGAGGCAGACACAAAGAGGAGAGACCCGGACAGAGAACAGCACGTGGACAGCCCCAAGGGAGGGCGGCACGGGAAGATGCCACTTATCTCTGTGCCTGACTTCCTGGGCAG